>PVJO010003544.1:0-121775 GCA_004026905.1 Hystrix cristata | reverse complement strand
AATTGTTTCTCTGATATGAGAGACCATAATTGTAAATAAGGACAAAGAGGTGTAATAGATATTATATAAAAGGAGGATGGTGAGCAGAGGAGAGAAGTACTAAAAGAAAGAAGGGGAAAAGCAGAAAGGCAACAGGGGAAAAAGAGGGGAAAGGGAAAATATGGAAAATGATGAATGAACCTGCTGTAAATGGGGAGGGAGCGTGCAGAGGGGAGGGGGGAAGAGGGGGGAGAACCAAGATACATCATGTATAGGTACAGAATTAATGTAATGAATGTGACCATTGTATGTAGAATGTACCAATACATGTTCTTGGTTTAAAATAAAATTAAAAAAAATATATCTTTAAATAGACTTTTAGAACAGTTTTGGATTCACAGCAAAGTTGAACGGACGGTACAGAGAGACTTCCCATGCACACTCCGCCCTCACTATCACACATGATGGCCTCCCCATTAAGGACATCCCCCGCCAAACTGGAACATTAGTTACAACTGATGAACCTTCATTGACACATTGTAATCCCAACTCAGCATTACATTAGGATTCATTTTCAGTATGCTTTTTGTGACGTGGGACAAGTTTATAGCAATATGTATCATCCTATCATGCAGAGTAGTTTCACTGCACTGAGAATTCTGTGTGCAACCTATTCTTCCTTTCCTCTTCTCTAACCCTTATTTTTTATAGCAAGTTTGAGATTTTCTTGGGGTTTTGTACAATTACTTATTTCATCACAATTATGTGTGATTATTTATATATGGTTAATTTTTATGGAAACCTGAATATTTTGAGTATTGTGTCATGAAATTCTGGATCTTATTCAAACTTTGTTTTAGTTGGTTGTTGTTGACACTGCTCCAGTGAAAGAAGTGGGGGTGAGTTTTTTAATGCTAAGTGGGCTTAGAAGTTCCACCTCCTTACTAGGATTCCAGTAGTAGCTCCCTGGCTGATAAAAGTAGGAGCACCTTGTTATTTCTCTTTCTCTCTTTCTCTCTGGCCTCCACTGACACTACTGGGGAGGTAGTTTTGTCATCACTGGACTCTTTTTTTTGTTGTTTGTTTTTTTGGGTTTTTTTGGGGGGGTGCTGGAGATTGAACTCGGGGCCTTGAGCTTGCCAGGCAAGCACTCTACCACTTGAGCTAAATCCCCAACAGCAATAAAAATCTCGACTGTCCACTAGGCCTCCTAAATCACCACCCCTGGAGATACTAGCAGACTCTTGAAGGTAGAAGTCTAGACTCCCTGAATCAGGGAGGGCCACTTTATTTTTTCTGTAGTGCTTAAATGGAATAGGGTGGTTATTGTCTAAAAGTTTTCTGTTTTGCTATGCTGCCCCTTTTCTTTTCCTTAGGTTAAAGAGAGCAGGCTTTGGGAGATTGCTTTTGTCTGCATCCATTGGTATATCTGGATTGCGTGCTTCTTTAAGATGAGGCATAAAGAAAACCCCGGGAATTTAGCACTACTATACTGTCTTTTATCCTGAGAGCCCCTAGCTCATCTGACTTCATCTTGTCAACTGTCAGTCTTTTAGTGTTTATTATATACTAATGTTGAGGGGTTTTAGTTGTACTTACTGAGAGGAATGGGAAAATGAAGTCTATTCTATTTTTAGGACGTAGAGGTCTCAGTGATTAAGACTATACAGAAATCCTGAGACCAAAATGTTTGAGAGCTGCTAGGTAAAATTCAAGAGTTCTTAGGATTTGAATTTCATTAAAACGTAAAACAAAGACTTTTAGAAGTGGCTTCAGTAAGGTTCTAATCATTGAACCACATAAAGACAGTCGAAAGAAGTGGTCATCTTATAGTTTATCACTTTGTGTTACGGAAGAGATATTTTACTACGAAAAAATAAGAAACCAGAAAATCTCAGAACATCCAATTCTTTCAAGTGTACAAATTCAGCATTATATAAACTTTTACCTCCATCTTTATTTTTCTCACTTTCAGGCTAGTGGAAACCCAGCTTCACTTAGACATCTATGAAGAGTCAAACCTGTGGGAATTCCCATTCTCCTTCACCTGTCTGGCAATGTGATTTTTAAACCAACACTGCTTGGCACATAGAAAGGAGAGTATGATATTTTCTTAAATGAAATTGGTTAGTTTTCCTATTACTGGGACAAAGTACCAGACAGCCACAACCAAAGGAATAAGGGGTTTAATTTGGTTCACAGTTTCAGAGATTTCAGTCCACGATCACCAGCTGGCTCCAAGGCAGGAGCATCATGGCGGGAGGGTGATGGAGTAAAGCTGCTCACTTCGTGGTGCCCAAGAAGCAGCGCACAGGGGAAGAGTGCCTGTAAGAGGCGCCTCCCCAGCAGCATGCCCCAGTGACACACCTGCTTGAGGCGGGCCCACCTCCTGACAGCACATTCAGCTCTGCACATCGCCGGATGACTTCACGGAGAGGTGCAGCACCAGCGATCCAATCGCCTCTCCAGAGGCCCTTCATCCAGTCAGGTTAGCAGTTAAGACTAACTGGCACTGAAAGGCTCTTCGGATTCATTTTGGGGACTTGCACAGAATTTTTTTTTTTTTTTTTTTTTGCATTTGATACAGAAAACCAAGTTGCTTGTTCTGTGCAGAACTCTGCAGCACATATACCCACGTTCTGTAATCCCAGTACATCAAGAGAGAAAGGTGTGTGGGGAGGAGTGTAATGGCAGACATTTGTTGCAAGTTTTAGGTAAAATTTTATTCTAAATTTTATTCTAAGTATTTCTTGTGGTTTCCTTCTTTTTTACCCAGAGGATATTGTAATAGGTATAATTTTAGCAATAAATAAATAAATAAAATTCAAATATACACTGAGTGCAATCCAGACAGAATTAGGCTGTGCAGCTGCTTTCCCTTAGACACACTGGCAGTATTCCTCAGTCTGTGCAGGCTTCATGAGCCAGAGTTGAGAGAGGAGGGCACGGCCCTTCGTTGGTCCCTGCTGCTCCAGCGTTCGGGAGAACACGTCTCTAGGATATGGTGCCCGACCGCTGGGTCTGCAGAGAAAAGCTTTTGTGAGATAGTGGAAGCACTCTGTACAGGAAGACATCACCGAAGTCCCCGGGGTTTTGGTTTACTTCAACAGAACTCTCTCTAGACTGAATTATTTCCTGAAGGGCTATCAAGCCAAGTGCAGTTTAATCTCAAATCCTCCAAGGAAAAGCGTGCAGTTGTCAGGGGTGCCTCCTCCTCCGGACGGAGAGATCCCTCGAGCTTCCTGCTGGGCCAGGAAGCACACCGATCGCAGGAGAGCAAGCACTACCACAGTCTAATCAACCTTGCAGAGCAGATGGATGTGGCAATTAGTGCAAAAATAAATTTGCCAAGAATATTAACACTTCTAGAGTTTATCAAGAAGGGGTGAGGTTTCTGCTCAATAACTTTCTAAATTTATAAAATATTTACTGTTGAGCAAAAGGGTGTAGGTGCTCTGGCCTTATGCTCTGCTTTAGGCCAAGGTCATTAGTGGAAGTGAGTGAATTAGGTTCAAGTGATACATAGATAAGAATGAAAGGGTTTTCTGGTTAATGTATTTTCCAACTCTTCTGAAAAATACTAGAATAATTATTTGATTTTGGTACTATTTATCCACCACATTATTTTTTTACTTTTGTAAATCTAGGCACAGTTTGATGATCTAGAGCAGAGGCTAACAAACGTCTTCTGTAAAAGACCAGAGGGTAAATACTTCAGACTTGGTGCATCATAGGGTTTCTTTCACAAAATTACTAACTCTTCTGTGTAACACAAAAGCAGCCATAGAGAGGATGAAAATGTGGAGGCATGATGGCTGTGTACTAATAAAACTTTATTTTGCCGGGTGTAGAGGCTGAGGCAGGAGGATTGCTGCAAGTTTGAGGCTGGCCTGGGGGACATAGTGAGTTCAAGACCAGCCTGAACTATATAATGAGACCCTGTCTCAAAAAACCAAAAATAAATAAACAAAACTTTGTTTCCAAAATGGATGGCAAGACAGACTTGGCTGGACCACAGTTTGCTGATCCCTGATCTAGGGAACTGATACTATAATTTAATTTCCTCTAATATTGTATTATAGAAATATGCTCTTTTTCCAAATTAGGGCATTTACTGAAAGCATAAACCTTTAAATAGGAAGTATCTCTAAAACTGGTCAGGGATGTAATCCCTATGCTCACCTGTAATCCCAGTGCTTGGGAAGCTGAGGCAGGAGGATCACCACAAGTTGGAGGCCAGCCTGCTGGGATACAGCATGAGTTCAAGGCCAATCTGAACTACATAGCAAGACCTTGTTTTAAAAAAAAAAAAAAAAAAAAAGATCTATCTCTAAAATCAGTTTGCCATGTGTTTTTCAGAACGTTTTCCTCATAATATGGAAGCATGCAAACAGTATTCTCTCCTACCAACCAAAGCTTTTCTGTTGTTCTTTCTACCAAGTCCTTAGTCTTTCTCTTGCCATGTTCCTCTTCTTTCTCCTAGCTCTCTTATCTCTTTCATTTTATTCTTTTGCACAATCCTCTTCGCATTCCCTTTTCCATGTTTCAGTTTTATTTTGGTCAAATAGGATTTTGTGAGTTTATGTGTGTCTCAGTTTAATCATCAAGAATACATGGCTAATAGTGTAGCTACCCCACATGATTGTTACACAGATTAAGTGAATTTGTGTGGTAAAAGATCAGCACATAACTTCAGGAACAAAGCAAGGAAATCTGTTCTTACCGTTTCTATTCCACATTATACTGGACATGCTAGAAAACAAAATGAATGAAAGAAGATATTTAGATTGAAAAGAAAAAAAAAGTCTTTATTTTTAAGATGAAATGATCATGTACAAAATTAATGGAACCCGAAAAATCTATTGGTTAGTTGAGTAGATTGTAGGATAAACGTTCAATAGATGAAAAACGATCAATTATGCTTTCCTATACTTCTCACAATCCATTAATCAAAGCATTTCAAATATCATTTGCAATAGAATAAAACATATGAAATAATTTAAGGATAGACCTTATCAAGATATGCTACATTAAAAACTACAAAACACTGCTGAGAGAAATTAAAGATCTAAATAAATGGAGAGATTTGTTGTGTTCATGGGTCCAAAGATTTATGTTGTTAACATGCCAGTTATCCCCAAAATGATCTCTGGAATTCATCAAAATCCAGCAGTTTTTTTTTTTTTCATAGAAATTGATGAGCTAAATCTAAAATTAAAAAGAAATGAAAATACTCAAAGACAGATTTGAAGAAAAAGTTTAGAAAATTTAGACTACTTTAAGACATTGTGAAGCTATACTAGCCAAGATAAGGTGGTTTGTTGGAAAGGTAAAAAGAACAAAACAAAAGAGAGGTCTCTGAAAACTCAATAGTAAGAAAAAATTAATAAAAGTGGACAACGGAAGCTTCACAAAAGAAGATACATGGGTAGCCAATCAACAAATGAAAACATATTTAATTAAAGACCTACAATGCCTCAGAGAAATGCAAATTAGAATCAGAATGATATCCCTACATACTTAGAAGAATGTTTCAAACTAAAAAGACTGACCGTATCTAGTAAAAGTGGTACCTTGGTTCACGAATGTTTTTGCAAGTGTGTGGGAAAATTTTGTTTTTGTTTGCAAACTCTGCATCGAATGACAAACAAGACTGCAGCCATTTCCCATATGAACATCAATGTGGCCATCTTTTCCAGAATTGTGGAACAAGTTAAGTTCGTGAACCGAAATATCACTGTATTGGCAAAATTGTGGAACAATGAGAACTCACATGCTGGTGATATCAGTGTAAAACCACTTTGGAAATGTTTGCCAGTTTCTTAAGAACTTAAACATCTATCTATGACATACACAGGGAGTTATTTACTCCTAGGAATTTGCCCAAGAGAAATGTATATTGTCCATTCAAAAGCATGCATATGAACCTTCACAGCATTTTTATTTGTAATAGTCCCAGACTAGATAAAAACTAAAATATCCATCAGGAACTTAATGGATAAACAAAGTGCAATAAATCCATAAATGGGACTATTCCTGTTAGGACTTAGATCTAGATGTCCCCCCAGAGCTCCATGTGATCCCAGGTATGGCTTTGGGGGAAGTGATGGGACTCTGCAGGGTTACAGCTGACTTGCTGTTCGAAGGTCGGATCTGGTTGGAAGAGACAGGTCACTGGGGGCATAGCCTGGCAGGGTGAATATCCCTTCCCTTCTCCTGCTTTCGGGCTCTGCTTCCCACCACCATAACATCAGCGACGACTCCTCTACCTTGCTTCTCTGCCTGCCACCCTGCCTTGGAGCCCTCCAACTATGGACTGAAACCTCTACAAAGTGTGAGCTAACCAAACCTCTCCTCCCTTAAATTGGAGGGTGTTTAGTATTGGCGTCTTGTCCCAGGGAAAAAGAAAGTAACTAAGACAATTCCTCAACAATAAACAGGAATGAGCAAGGATGAATATTATAATAATCATGTTGAATGAAAAAAGCCTGACAAAAGTGAGTAGCACGTTGCCTAGCAAGCGCAAGATCCTGAGTTCGATCCCCAGCACCCGCCCCCCCAAAAGTGAGTAGCACGTTCTGAATGATTCTCTTCACATAAAATTCTGTAATATACAAACGACAACTAGAGTGAAAGAGCACAGATCAGTGCTTTTCATGGGGATGGTGACAGATGAAGAGGTGAAAGGGAGCAATTTATACAACAGGGCACAAGGACACTACACCAGGATGGCGGGTATGTTCCTTACATTTCCAGTGTCTGTTTGTGTATGTACAGATATGTCATGTGTTTTTGACATATGTGTTAAAACATCAAATTATACACTTTAAATAGTTTATTGTAGGTCAGTTATACCCCAAGATTTTGCTGGTGCATCTAATTATATGGAATTTCATGGCATACATTTCTGTCTGTCGAGTTAACCTTTCAACTTACTATTTTCTAGCCAATTATTGTATTAATTTTCATCCTATTTTATGTAGTGTTTGTGAATCTTAACAAATTCTTTTTGTAATTAGATGTAGAACAATGTTTTTTTAAAAACAGATAGGATGCTTTAAAGACTATCAGAAGTCTCTTTATGTTTGTTAATTTAAAATGAACCATTAAGAGAATTGTCTGTGGAATGTGGTTTCATTGCATACTACTTTGCCCAAAATTTCTGCAAATCATCAGATCTCATTCATTCACTTATTAGCCATTTTCTGTGGCAAGATTTGAGTTGTACATGATAGTAAATTTCCTTGAACTTACGTAGTTATTACTTGTAGTTTAAGCATTACATGAAAAACTGCACACTAGAAAGTCCTACTGATGTTAAATGTAGACTTTTATTTAACATTATTTTCTTCTTAGAAGATCAGTAAGCTAATTTTTTTTCAGAATAATCCTGACACCTTCTGACTCTTGAATGGTTTCATTTGACGTATTTATTATCCTTTAAAAAATAGGACTGATGCCAAATGCTTCTGTTAACTTCACTATTGCAAAGAATTATTCATTAATTTCTTCATTTGAGAAATAAGCCTACCAGAGTGTAAATTAATTTAATATAGTTTGATATATATGAGTTACCAAACACAGTTAACTTTTTATTATGTTATTTCTATAATTTGAAGCACAAAACTCTGTTTAAAGCTGTTTTTTCTCCCTAGGCAGAGATTTTGGTCCTTTTTAATTTAGTTTTCTTGGGCATGTTGCAAACATTCTCCCTGTTTTGCGGGTCTATTGTTGTCAAGCCAAGTCTTCATTTTCTCTGCTTCTCACCTGTTTCTGTCTATTTATTTGTGTATAAGATGTCAGAGGAAAATGAAAAGTAACACCTCGAAATACCACCTTGAAAAAGAAAATGCCAACAAATTCTTTTCTGCACCTGAAGCTTTTAATTCTTTAATCCACCCTGGAATGTTGCTTAATTACATATTTTATTATGCATAACTGAAAATT
Organism: Hystrix cristata; assembly: GCA_004026905.1. NCBI lineage: Eukaryota > Metazoa > Chordata > Mammalia > Rodentia > Hystricidae > Hystrix > Hystrix cristata. The sequence goes on along the minus strand of PVJO010003544.1, from coordinate 113,849 downwards.
ATGTACTTTAGTTTCAACAATGATATGAAAGCGCGTATTGTTTATAAATAAAGAGAGCCTGGTTCGTCACTTTTTTACGTGACAAATATTTGTGGAATCCTCACAGGTTCTGCTTCTAAAACTTGGCTTTTCAAAAACTGTGTTCTGAGAAACAACTTCAAGTTCGAATGTTTTCTCTAAAAATCAGAAATCACATTACCTTGCAAAAATATAATGCTGTCACAATATTATTGTGGGCAAAAACCCCTGCACAGTTGAATGTTTTTGTATTAGCTTCATCTTAATAGCATTTACCAATGGAAAATGTGAGAATTCTTACACTGGGGGATGAATCCAAGGGGGTTCATTATCTCTGCTTTTTCACGTCGGTCTGAAAATTTCCACAGTAGTTTGTTTTTAAAAAATATTTGGTGTGCATAGGTGTCATACGAGGATGGCAGAATTTTAGGGTTAACGTTTTATGATGAGACATCCATATACTTGATTTCAATTACTTAATGATCAGTCAACTTTTCCATATTAGCAAAATGCATTTTACATCTGTTACCTTGTATTTCTGAACATTTTGACTTACAATAAGATCTTTCTGCATTTGTGAAACCCTTTCCTAAGGAGAAAAGAGAAACTTGAAGACAGAAGACTAGGTTCGAGAACAATGTGACCACTTACCAGTTGAACACATCAGTTAACCTATTTGAATTTCTCTTTCTTTGTCTTTGAAGAATTTCAGCACCTGTTTTAAGTGCCTCACAGTGCAAAGGAGAGCTTTAAACAAGGTAAAAATGAAGCACGCTGTGGATGTTGCTATTATAATTGTAAATGTGTTGAGGACAATGCTAGGAAAGGGGCCTCAGGAAGAGAGGACACCTTTGTCCAGATTGGGTAAGACTATAAATGCTGCACTTAAAAATTAAAACTGGAAATGGGTGGAGTAGGTGAAACCTGTCTCTGCGCCAACATGGTGTTCAACAGGTTTGCACTCTGGGCAAATGCTCGTGTACCACACTGCTGCATGTGCAATGAATTAATGGACGTGTCCAAATATGCAAACTTTCTCCAACGTGCCCATCAAGCAGGTAGTAGTGGTTCTTTCCCGAGTGGAAAAATCAGAGCAGCCTGTGAGACAGCATTCTGTCTTTGAAAGGTGTAAAGGCCTGAATTAAAGACTCAGTCACTGTAATTATAATTTACTTGAATATATTTCTGATTCAACTAACAGTAAAGAAATAGTATTCAACATTTAACGCAGGGCAAAATATATCACCCTTTGAGTTGCTCTGCAAATGTTTATTTTAGAAGGCAACAAATACACTGCTCTACTCTATGTCCTCACCAACCGTGACTTTGCTGCTGTCAGGGAACCGACATAAATCAAGTGCTTTTGATCATGGTAGGTACATTAGCAGCTGAAAATAACTGATGGCAAAAGACGACTTCTTACACGACTTGGGAGCAAAGCAAGAAGCTGCAACTGAACTTTGATAGTGTTCTTTTCATAAAATTAAGTTTGGAATACATATATATATGTGTGTGTGTGTGTGTAATGTAAGATAGCTTAAAAATGTTGATCTTCTTTTAGACATTAATTCCAAACTATTTTTATTTAACATATGGTATTGTTAAACAGGTATAGAATTCTGAACATTCACCTTCTACCACATTTCTTTAATAAGGGTACTTTGTATTTTATCAAAATGTGCATAATATAGTTCAGCTTTTGTGAAGACATGCAGCTATCTAATATGTACATTAAAAGGATTGCCCCAGAATTGACATTCAATCCATAATATTTCCCCTTAGAAAGTAAAAAAAAAAAAGGTACTTATAAGGTAGATTATATCAATATTTCCTGGTATTTTAGATGACTACTATTTTGAACTTCCATTGGTTTCCACACTATCATGCAAATTGCTGGCTTGCTTTAACACAATAGTCCTATTTTTATCAGCTATACTATATGGTGTACACATTTTAATTGCTCTCTTCGAAAATATCACCAGGCAGTTCAGAATATCTCATTTATTGAAAATATTGTGACAATCAAGGACCTCAGTATCAGCCAGATGTTGACAATAGGGAATAGGGCAGGATTTAATCATGGAATGTATGGGATTGTCATTTTTACTGAACCATTTAAATGTTTTCTATTCAAGCTATGTATTTTAGGTAAGCACAGTTATATATAATTATCACTACTTAGGAAAAAAAACTACTATTAAGCTCAGAATTCCTTAAGACTAAATGCTAATCAATACACATCATAAATGTAATATATACAAACTTTGTTATCAAGTGCCACACAACTAGGGCACACATATTAAGTTACCTTGGTTTTCAAAGGTTATGTGTCAGCTCTGCATATTGTGTGGCGAGAAGATACTATCAACATTATTTTTTGCGTAATGTGCAAGTATTATATGGCCACAGAGTGTAATACAAATTAGTGGCAAAGTGCTGAGTGAAGGAATCCACGAGAGATTCAGATGCACAAGGTTGAGTATTACCCGTAAACTACCTGACTCTGCTAAGGTCTAACAGCATGAAGCACTATGTCATGCCCAGCTTTGAAGTCTCTGAAATACCTGGACACAATGAAGCTTGTTACAAGAATTTCACCATAGTCAGGGGCAACAAACAAGAGAAGGACTGGCAAGGGCAATAAATGATGCTGGAGGAAATGAAATGATCACTTGGACAAATTTTTTCTAATACCTGCTGTCTTTCCTGCAAACAGGCTCGCTCATTCCATCATGACCACCATTGGTTACTAACATGTGCTTTACACTAATTAGCAAAACCATGCTGACTTTAAAATATTAAAAAAAAAGTGGGGTGCAGTTGGGGGATTTAGCTCAGTGGTAGAGCGCTGGCCTAGCAAGTGCAATGCCCTGAGTTCAATCCCCAGCATGCACACACACACAAAGTTAAAAAGAAAATCTAAGTGAGAATTTTTAAAGCAAAATTTGATTTCTCACATGTATTTCATTTCATTGAAAACATCTCAAAAGGAATTTAGGTAATCAGAAATATGAAATTGGACTTGCAACCTTATTTCTTCCAAAAATGTATTAAACTTCCTGACACCTCAGGTAAGTGTTGGGCTGGTTTTATAGAAGACGTCGATTTTACTTGAGGCTAATCTAAGCCTTTTCTCCTAAACTTAGGGGAGGGATAAATTTTTAATTTAATGGCATGCTAGTTTAATACATGAAATTTAGTTGCTATTTTCTCAATTCGAATTATTTTGGCTCAAATGATTAATATTCTGAACTCTAGCAAAGAGAGTTTAGAGTTCTTTTCTCATTTAATAAAAAGAATCGAACTAATTTGCAACAGACCAGCAGCCTTCAGAGTAGCTGAACTGTACTTCAAAAGTAAATGGAATTTTAAAGACTTACTGAGAGTTTTCAGTGATTCCATTTTAAGTAAAAGCCCAGTATTGCCCAGTTGCCTACCAGTGAGCTCAGTGGAAACAGCAGACAACACAAGAAAGGACGAATGCAGAACCACATCTCCAAGAACCCAGGTACCCTAACATCTGGGGAGCCGTAAGAGGAAGCAAAAGGTAAAGAGAAAAGAACAAAAAAACCCACCAATAATTGCCAACACTTGCCCGAATCCTTTCTGTGAGCATGTTTACTAAGGTTTTATGTTGCAAGACTTTTGAAGATTGTGATGAAATTCTGGATATGTTGTTTTCTTCACGTGGTTCTTAGAGCAATGACTTATGTAGTCAAATGAGTGGAGTTACTTTCTCCATTTTTAAAAGAAAAACAACGTTTGCTAAAAAGTTTGAACACACAATTTCCTTTTTCCCCTGTTTGTTACTACTTAATGGCCTTCAAAAATACACCTTAAGGGACAGTGTTGCCATACTTGAGGGAATGCAAAATGAAAGCAGATCAATCAATTCTAATTACTTAACTGTTAAAGACTAGATTTACATTTCTGTTGGTATCTTTTCATTGTCCTATCTGTTTATTAAGCAAAATGTTACCCCAAAACAGGTTATCATCTTCATTGTAAAATTTCATACCTACTAAAAATGAGCAAGTGTTTGTGATTTAAATTTACAGTGTTTCAAGTGACTTTTCAGTTCTTTTCAGTCAGTAAAATATCTTCAAGAAAGTATTAACATACACCTAATGAGAGGGCCATCCTTTGACTTTGTTATAGTTACTTCACATAAGCAGACAAACCCTAATATGTCATACCGTACAAACAATTTTAATTGCGTAGTTACAGTCAATAACCACTCCTAGTCAGAACATTTCTGCATAAAGAAAATTGTGATACACTTATAAAAACAGCCAGCTGTAACAAAATAGCTGGTGTTTTCATAGCCATAAACTCATAAAAAAGAAATACACCTTTATACAGAAATTTTATACAGATGTAGCTTTAAAATTGATTGTAAACCAAAGGAAGACACATTGCAAACATCAATTATTTTCACATTAATTGCATAATTTTCTAAGGTGATCTATTAGTTTATTTACCTAAGCTTATTTGCATGATAGTAAAAATTGCATACAACAATAAGAGTGAAGCTTATAGTATGAATTGCTTGGATAACATAGAGCACTTTTTATAGGCAACTGTGTAAAGCACATTTTCTCTATTTAAAACTTTTAAGACACTTTGTTTTACTGCCCATCAAAATACATTTATAAATAGAAAAGAATCAGTATGGTAACAAGAGAAGCAATATTACATTTAACGGAAACTTCCAAAAAATTAATTACAACATGACGCTGCAGGATCTACAAATAAATAATGAGGACTAAATTGTGTTTCACATTTTCTTTTCCTTTTTTTTTAAAAAAAATTATGTAACAATGAGAATGAAAAAAAATGACAGTGAATTTTTATTCCCAAAATAAAAACAAATTTGAATTACGGCAGTGCCATATAATACAAGGCATTTGTTGGCATATGTCATCTTTAAACTGCATTCCACAGTCTATAGTTCTTTTGTAACATACAATAGAGTAACAAACTCTTTTTTTTCTTTTTTAAAATAAGGGGCGAGTTTTCAAAGATCAGTGTGAAGTGTTACAGAAATAACTGAAGGATAGGAAATCATAATCACAGAAGTTATAATGCTTGTTTGAGGCTCCAGAATAATAATAAAAAAAAATCTCTGGTATCATGCTTACAGGGTACACAACTTGGCGCACCCCTCGAACACAAATTTTAATACCAAACAATCCTCGATGCTTCACCTGGGACTGCCAAGCAGTTTATAAAACAGAGTAAAACATTTAGTGCAGTCTGTACTATCCTTTCCCAACTGTCCTGTTTGTGCAAGTTTCTGAAGATTCATTGGCCAAACAATGAACAACAAAGGTTTTCTGAGCAAATACAAGGTGGACTTTCATATTTGTTAGTAAATACCAGGGGCACTGTTGAATGAAAATAATACTTCTATTTCAGTCTTTCAAATCAGCATTAATGTCTGTGTTTCCTTCCACTGACAGCTCTTCTTCTAGTTTCACCGAAAAAAGGGTGTTAGCATTTTTATCTTGGACACTCTCTTCTAAATCCTTAAGCAACTCCTCCTCTTTATATTCGGCCACATCCACTTCCAGCCCGGAGTTGTCCTTCAGTTTGCCATGGTGCTTGAGATAGTACCGCTGGTTCTGGAAGAACTTGATGATGGTGTACTTGGGGAGGTCGAGCTGGGCTGACAGAGTCTGGATCGCTTCCTCGTCTGGGTACAGGCCCACATCTTGTATGAAGCTCTGGAGGATGCCCAGGGCTTCCACTGAAATTTTGGTTCGTGGCCGGGTCTTCTGCCGGTTCTCCTCATCAGACTCGGCCGGCGAGGCCACGGTGGGTTGCCGCGGGGGAAGCCGGGGGCCTGCCTGCGCCTGTGGCTGCGGCTGAGGCTGTGGAGGGGCCTGCGGTTGCGGCTGCGGCTGCGGCGGCTGCTGCTGCTGCTGAAAAGAAACAAGCAATCAGAGCTCTGCTCTCCTGGCATCCCACACAAAGCTGTCTAGAATTAGAAAATGTGTGCTTAGGAGTCACACATATATAGTAGCTTCTTTAAGAGGAACAAAGACTGGGGGCAAAAAGTCAGGCCAGCTAAACGGCCCATAGCATTTAGAGAAGAAAAAAAATGACGTGAAGTAGGAAGATACAAATTAGTGCAGCTTTCAGGGCCTACTGTGCTGGCCTGTCAGATCAGCAGGAGGGGAAAACTCAGTCCTCTGGAAATGGGGGCCATAAACTTCACCAGGAGGATCCGCATCAAAGGTGAAGACAGCAAAGCAAACTATGAGGTAAATAATTAACAAAGATTTAAAATGAAGATGGGGAAGCTTTAGAAAGGTGAGCTACAGAACCATGGAGAAAGAAATTTGTGTTTGCCCCCTTTCATGAGATGGCTAAACTGTGGAGCAAGAACAGAAGAAAAGCATCTGCTCTTGTTTAGCACTATGTCTTACAAGTCTAAAGGACGTTTGTGGTCATACATTCGTGAATTTTCTATCAGACAGTTCCAATTAAATACACACAATTCTTTTTCAAATTGCACTAGGCTGACTTTGATGTTTTTTCTTCTCCAAAAATAAAGGTTCAATCCAAACGATGGCTAGCAAATTGTTTTGTCTATAGCAAATTCAGATGTGATTAGGATTTAAATTTAGTGTATACAGACACTTTCTTATAATTAGTATCTGTATATGTGCTGTAATTTCCATATACAATTATACATAACAAATGTGTGACACATGCATTTACTATATACTCGATATCCGTAATTCTTATCAGCAAAGTAAATCAACCTGAGTATGTGGCAAAGTGTTACATTTGTACTATGCCTAAGCATTTCCTTTCATCCCCATAAGAAGCAATTTTATTAAAAACAATTTACATTTCCAAACAAGTACTAGTTTTATTACTTAACATACATCTTTCTCTTCTTTGTTTTTTGCTGAAACAGTAAGTTTTTCAGGCTTTCCCAATTATTTTAGTGCTTGATATCCTCAGGGATTCTCTTTTCCAACTTGTTTTACCTGTAATACATACTCAAGGATACTTTTTTTCTGGTGGATGGATTGTGTGTGTGTGTGTGTGTGTGTGTGTGTGTGTGCGCGCGTGTGTGTGTGTATTTCCCCCCATACCAAGAAATAATGTAGGTAATTAACAAAGTAGAATTCTAAGGACTCTGAAAAGAGAGCTAAATACATTCCTTTGATTTAACAGAAATAAATTACACAGCTCACGTTCAATTAGAACATGCCTTTTAAGCTACTGAGGCCATAGGAGTCTCAACAAACTACCTGGTCCCAGAATTCATCAAATTACTCCCAGGGGAGGTCCCTCAATGGATGGATGGAGACAAGTCCAGGACAGGCTGGGTCTGCTAGCACGGGGGTTTTTGGTCACAGTCATGGTTAATATATCTCTGCATGTCTGCAAATCCTGACCAAGGGAGCGGGTCTTTATGCTCCCCTGTTCTCCCTTTCTTGCTGGCATAGGTAATGTGCCTGCTCACCTGAGGAGCAACACCAAGCCATGGGGCAGGGGTCGGCAGGCCTGGTAAGAAAACGCCTCTAGACTCTCCTTTCCCAAGCGTGGTGGGAGAGGGGCTCTAAAGGAAAGACAAACAGATGTGACTCAGCCCTCGCCTGCCCTCTGAGGGTGTAGGGAGACTGCTACAAACTCAAGGCAGGGTCGAGAAGTCTAAAGCAGGAGTTCAGTTAGGTTTCCCTCCCCTCTTTGGACAGAATCCAAGGTATAAAATTGTGATTCTATGAACTTCCTTTACAGAACAGCAGTAATTCCTTTCCTTGGGGGCAGTAAGGTATTAATTAAAAAATAGGTGATGTTTTAAATTATGATTTTTTGAAAACAAAATTCCTAAGAATTCACAGACAAATCCCGACACTGACAAACACTTTGGCAAACAAGAAGTGCAAGAAGGGGGTTCTTACTACTTTGAGGATGGAGGGATGAGAAAAAAACACATTACCCATATTGGGAAAAGTATGTTATTTTTCCTTTTATCCCCCTGAACAAGATGGCAGTATAATGTTCTCTCTCACTAAAAAGCTGATGTTTAGAGCGGTGGGAAGAAGAGAAACGCTAATTTCCCTGCTAAGTTTAAAGCTTTATTTACTTTAGTGCTATACTGAATTGGCCAAGGTAAACGAACCTGAATCTGCTCTGCTGGAACATGGATGATGTGGGGCGGTCTGTCGCCATGGTGATGTACAGCGTTGCTCTCCTGTTCATAAATGGCATCACGCTCTGGCTGAGGAAGGCTGAGGAACCTCCGGATCATGGACAGGTTCTCCCAGAGGGTCCTGTTTTCGGGAGAAGGATCTTCTTTCCAGCGTAACAGCTCACACAACCATCCCTTTGAGATAAGGGAATAGGTCAGTCCATGTTTATGGGGTAGCAGCTAGGGTTTTCCATTAGGAGCTGAGAAGGAAAGACCCTCCCTATACGTTAACTTTTCCACATGTTCACAACACTCCAAACTGCTTAAAATTTTTTCTTTTAAACTGTTAAGACAGGATAGCTATGGCTGTTGAGAAAGCAGGCTCTATGTCTGAGTGTTCAGATTTGTACTTTAAAGGATAAACATTGTTTTTCACACTTCAAATACAGGAGAGTATTTATCATAGATGTTGCAATATGTGAAATGGGAGAAAAGCAAAGATGTAAACTTTTACTGTTGCCCAACCTTCTCGTCTGATGGTGGCCACATAAGAACACTGAAGGTATTTAAGAAGCTGTAGGACAGATTCCTAGAAGGCTTTCCTAAAAATATACTGTTTTTAGTAGAAAGAAAACTGTGTGAAAATGTGTGTGTGTATATGTATGAAAGAGGAGGGACATGTGCAATTGAGCAAGAACATTGTCCTGTTTAGGCATAATGATTAGAAGGGGCATTAAAAGAATGCCCATTTACCTGAATTACCTGAATGAATATCAGCTAAATTTAAAAATCATCTTCTCCAAGAAAGAAATTTCAAAAGACTTCAGAATCCTACTTTTTTACCTGCTGCAAAGTAAGTACAGGATTTATAAGGGAAGAATTTTAATAGGTTTCCTGGGTTAAGAGAAAAGGAAATGTCCAATAAATGCCAAAAACTGAACCTCTTTGAGACACCCTGGGGCCTGTTTTGATCCCAGGGTTATTAAGAACTGAGTGGGGCAAGGCAGCATATTTTTCAGCCACCCCCTCTAGGCTTCGTTCTGGCTGCCATGACAGACACAAAGTCACGGGGTAGAGAAGGAAGCTTGCCCATCCAGACACCCACCAGCCAAGGCAGCCATCCCTCAGCTGTTGTGCTGCCGCTAACAGTTCTCAGCTGTACTCTGCAATGGGAAAATATCCTGGAGCCATCTTACCCAGAGACACAACTGGGAAGGTTGCTCTACTTCCTCACTAGTCCCTCATCCCAGCATGGGCAGTGACTGGCTGACCCTGTTGTACAAAGTCCCTGCCACCATCCCAATGGAACAATTCGCTCTGTCCTTCAAGTTACTCTCCAGAGACAGTCATCCCCATTCACTCTTTTGCTTCCACCCCATCGCTGTTTTGCTCCCTTCCTCATCATTCTAGGCCTAGTCATTATCTGAGGCTGTATTCTTACTGAACCCTTCTCCTCCCCATCCTTGCTCCCTCCCTCCAGGGCCCTCGTCAAATCGTAAACTCCTGATTCTCCATCCAAGGGTTCTGCTCTTAGCAAACCTGACCCAAGATAAAGAGGTTTCTTGGACATTTTATAAATTAACTGGATGGGAATGGACAGAGTAGTGTCTTTCATTATATGATTTTAAGATCTAAGGAGGGGTTTCATTTTGCTTTTTATATTACTGGGTGATAAGATTAAAGGCAGGCATGACTTGTCCTCCCTCAAATGGAACCATTAGACTATTCTTCCGATTGTACAGTGAAAATAATCCAGGCCTGTTTTCCCCAAAATGGTCAACTTGAGAGACTGTAAAAGAAAACATGGAGACTGACACATTAGATTCCTACCTACTAAACAGCCAACAGAGACTGATGTTCAAACTTGAGATCTAGTAATTTTCTAAGACTGTTATGAGTCTCTAATCAACAAGTCTTTTAATTAAACAAATACATGCCCGGGGATGGTCATGCAATTGCGCACTCATTCAATGCTACGGAATGTTCAATTTAAGGTGAAGAGAGCAGGCAGTAAAATGAAGATTTTTCTGAAAGAATACTGGCTAAACAAAATCTTAAATCATCATTGTAATGACAGTGTCACTGAGTATGTTTCTCTTCTAACCATAGCAATTCTATGCTTATTCCAAGAATATTGTAAATAAACTCAATTTATGTGAATACAGTATTATCTACATAACAGTATTTGAGTATTTGAAGCACCTGCATACGGTGCCCTGGAGATATTTAGCTTTTATAGGTAAGTATTTGCTATCTGAATTAAGCCATGAAAATATCATATATTTTCATACATCTAAACTATTTTGTTATACTTCTAAATTTTGTTGCTGTGTGGGTTGCAGATACATATCTTCCTATAGGTTTGACTACTAATTGTGGTGAAGATTACTTTCTCCTTCCCACTTGTCTTCATCCTTCAGCAGTGACAACTGACAGGACCCCCAGATGCCTGAACACAGCAAATCTTACAACTGTATTTACCTTCCAGGAGAAGTTAGAAGGTTCATCAAGAACACAGCAGAAGAGATTTTTTTTTAACTTAGCTAGTATTCTACTAATGCAATAAATGCTAAACATTGAGCTTCTACAAATTTTTTTTTAGAAATAAATGCTTGTAACTAAAAATTGCTACAAGTTAAATTAAGAACGATTCATGTAAGAAAAGCTTCTTAGAACTAAAAAATTCCAATAATTTTTTCACATCCTTTAGAAACTTTTAAAAGTAATGTAGAGATCAGTTAACACTTGGATATATGTGAAAAAACATGTGGATCACAGATGTTCTTTGGAAAAGAAAATCATTAGTTCTTTTAAAATGGCTAATAATGACAGCTAATTCCTAAACAATCACACTCATGCTGGTTTAACAAATATTTCAGAAAAAGAGCCCTGACTCATTCAACAAATATTTTGCTTATATTGTCACTTCTGCATCTCTATACTTACAAAACGGATCTTTATTTTTATTAATTGCCCATGACTAACATAACATTTCCAGTAGTTTGCTATTAACCTCTGCCCTTAAATAATACTTCTAATTCCTTATCTAAAAATAATTTGATGAATTACAAGTTGAAGCATGTCTCTGTTAGCCTTTCAAGAGACACGATGATTTTAAGGGACTGAAATCAGATGCTTCTTAGAAAAATATTTAACCGTACAGCTGGGAACTGTTAGTTCTACAAGTATATTCCAAAAAAACAAAGGGGAGGGTGCTTTTCTTGAGAGGCGTTATCTCTTAATAATGGAAAAAAGATATTTTCACACATTAGTTCTTCGTCAGCTTGGAATAAACTGGCTCATTCCCAATTTGCACTGGCAAAAATAAGATTAATTCAGTCGAATACTATTTAAAGACCTTGGAATATTTCAATCCTATCAATTGTGACTCTATTAATGATGACAAGTAATTAATGTATGTTATGCAGAAAGTGACTAAAAAAGCCAAATGCTTTCTTATTCCCCACTGCCTTTTTAGGTCAATTTTCAATAAGAGATATTGTTAAAGCAAATAAATTCAAAAAGACAATGCAGAGGTCAGAACATCTGCAATATCTGACCAATAAAAATAACAATTCCCCAAACTACTGTGCTGGTTTTAAAACAGTCAATGTATAGATTTACTTGGGATAAAAACTATGAGGAACAAAATGCAGTACTTTGATGCAAAATGTGAACATCACTGTTTTTAAAGAGAAGTCACTGGGACTTGATGTACTCACAGGCAGGAGACCACAGGCAGGAGAAGCGGGGAACTACTCTCAAAATTAGATCACAACTGTCTTGAACACACAAAAAACAGGAGACTAACAACAGCCTTAAAATAACAAGACCCATCTATTCTCAGGAAACTAAAATGGTACAAGGAACAACCTAAACTTTAAATGTAGTAAATTTGCCAAGCAACATTACACTGCATATAAAGAGGGCAAAATATAAACAGTAGCCACATGTAAATAAATTAGTAAAACTTTCAGGATGTTACTACTTTTCAAACTGACAAAGTTTAATTTGACACCTTCTGTTCTAAACCCTTTGTTTCTATTCAAAATCACGCCTTGAGCTGTTGCTATCAATCACAGCGCTCTCTCTATTACTTAAAAAAACTGGCATGGACCCTGAATAAGCTGAAAATGCCATGCAGATGAATTCCGAGATAATATGTTCAAACCTGTTATATACAACACAAATCCTGTAAAGTTATGTATTGTAAACCTACATTTATTGAGAACTAAAAGTCTTAAATCCATCTGCCACAAAGGAAATACTGTTATGTACTTTATAGTAACCAAGAACCATCTGCAAATGTCTTGCTCCCGTAAGCAAGAAAATGGTGCAAAAGATGCTAAACCTAAGACTGAAATAAATAACATTCTTTTGACTGGTTTTGGTTAGGGCTCTATTAAGGAAATGTAAGATTAAAAAAAAAAAAAACCAGGAAAGAGAAAATGCAGAACGACTGCCAAACCAGTACTGCAAAAAAGCAAAACAAACTCAATGACAACACAATGGCAATTTATTATGGTCCATGAAACACATGACTGTATGCTCATTTTAAAGGAAAAATTAGCAGTTCTAAACTCAATATTCTAATGATGTGCTTTACTGACAGAATCTTGTTGCACCACATTTAAATAAAAATCCTGGCACCTTCATCTCTCAGCTGTTAATTTCCAACCAAACTCAATCTCTGATCTCCACTCCACTCTTTTTAGAACAGTTAATTCAACTCAATTCGCTTTTAACATTTGAACAGATAAGAGGTGCACGATGGTTTTACTTGAGTCATGAAAGTAATATCCTTTAACAAATGAATTTATTGTACCTATGAAGTCTCTCACACATAAAAAGCGAACTCTTACAAGGCTTGGTCTGTGACAGAGCTGCAAGTTAATAACATAACTAGTTTTCCAGGGGAAAATAGATGTTAGTATTCTCTGAGGGGAGAAAAGTCATTCAATGTAATATACATATGTATATATATTATTAGGTACATATACATTTTAAAACTAAGAGCTATAAGAAGAGAAAGAAAATGACAAATAATTCTTGCTGCAACTAAGAAGGAAAAATACATTTTTAAAAAACAGAATGGTAATTTGAGTTCTAAAAAGCAAAACATTTTATAGTCTGTATTTATTTCCCCTCACCCTCATCTTTTATGTGTTATTTGCACGAGTATTTTGTTCCAATCTCTGGGGCATATAGTATAATATATGATATTAAAAGAAATCAATCTAAATAGGAAAGTATTTGATACAAACATTTTAGTGGAAAGCATGAATTACACTTTTGCAAGTAGTAAGAACAGGGATTAAGTACATAATCCATTAAATAGTACTTCTAACAAAAAATTCAGTATTGTAGACTAAACTACACCAGGCATTTTGAATGAGTACATTTTCAACAACAGCCAACCATAAAGCTAGCAATTTATCATTCAGCAAATAATTTTCTACTTTTAAAAGAATCTGTAAGTGTTACTTATGCTAATGAAGACAGTTTTTAATCTGCCCACAAACATGCTAACAGAGGGCAATTTTTTTTTATTTACAAAGCTGTCGGCACTCAAGGGTAATTTCATATCAGTGTTCTATAAACCCAGGGAAAATGGGTTCTAATTGTCACAGCTACCAATCCTTCACCTTTAGCATACAGGCTTAACGGTATCACAGAAGATGCAGAGTGACTAATGTTTTAAACCGCCCCTTTAACAATATATAAGGGTTCCATTTTCACATCTTTTATACTTTATACATACTGTGCCTCAAATATTGCATTTAAACATTACTTTTGGGGAACCTTCAAGCAGACAGTCAAGATCTAATGGAGGAACAACCCCTCCTGTAGGTGTGAGGCCTGAAAGCTTTACATGCCAACTTCCAATCTTTTTTCAGGAACAATCCTGACATTTAGAATGGTGAGAAACAAAACACCAGCAAAGCAATAGTGAATGCATTTTAAATTATTTACTAGGTTAAAAGGGTGAAATGATACTTTAAATACATCAAATTTCATCATCTAGGCCATTTTTTGGTAGCAAAGTGGTATTGATCTTTCCAAATGCTTAAAATTAAGTATTTTCCAGAAGGTCATTATTTGTTTAAAGGCATTAAAGATAAAGGCATGAAGTGATGTACTTTTTCTTTTTCCCCATTCAAATCATTATATAATTTAATAAAAATGATACCATCATGTCCTGTAATAAAAATGCTTGTCTTAAGATATTGTTCTTTACCTAACATATTAACCTTTAAATGTTATGAAGTTCTTTAGAAGGAAAACCTTTGCTAAAGCAGATTATTCTATAACCTAATGAGAGGCCCCCACCATTAACATTAATAAAGATACATGTTCTTCTCTATGGAATTAGTAGGAAACGCACTAATCTTTCTCCCCAGTTTAATAACATCCACCTTGTGTAAAGTGAAGGGAATCTCAGTAGGTGCTGAAAGTAACTTTTCGTGCTGAGTTAACACTGGTCTTATTAAAGAAAACAAATTTGAACAGAGACGTACCAGTAAATGCAATTGCCATTTGAAAAGTAGCACATTGCATCTAGTACTTTATTGAAAGATGAGTCTTAAAGAGAAATACAGTTTAAAAGGCGCATGTCTGGGTATATGTGCCCATGCGTCCCCTAACACATTCCTTTTCAAGGTATGGTTTCTAATACTTGCATTTGCTATAAAGAAAAACTAATAAAATATTTTAAATTGTTACTGCTTTTTTGGCAGTACTAGGACATGAACCCAGGGCCTTACATATGTTAGGAAGTACTTTACTAATGAGCTACATCCCCAGCCCAAATTGTGACTATTTTAAACTCTCCTCAGATCCTTCAGTTTACTTAAAGGACGCAATATATAAGCCAAAAATCTGTGGGTTTCTATATTGAGGTAATAATGGGAAATGGCTTTCCAGAAATTTCTCACTTGAGTAAATTTTGCCACTTTGTCATTAAGAGGTTAAACAACTCTTGCAAAGTTTCTAGAGGTTTATTATTAGCATAAAAAATAATGTTTACACAACCCAGGGAAAAGTTTCCATTAAAATTTAGTGAAGAGTCACACTGGTAAATGATCTTTATTTTTCAATTTCACTTAAAATTTAATCAGATAAAAAATGAAAATCATTTGTTTTCTATAGTTTTTATGTTTACCTCTTTTCTACCTTCTCTGAGCCACTGACTTTAGGGCACACACAAATATGGTAGTTTTTCTTTTGCTACAAATTGTTTGGCTCCTAACAAGATTATCAAATGACAACCTGGCCAAAGGAGATATAAATGGTTCTTACTCAAAAAGGCTGTCAGACGAAGAAATCTTATATTTTAAAAGTATTCTCAGAAGAATTTCAGGAAAGGAAAAAAAAAGAGGAATAAAGATAAAAATACAAAATTCTAGACAATCTATTAAATTAGCTAGCAAGAAGATAATCTCCCAAGGTCAGAGATTCAGCTGAAGTGATAGAGTGCTTGTCTACCAAGAGGAAGGCCCACAGTTTGATCCCCAACACCCCCCCCAAAAAAAAATCACAAAGATAATCTCCCAGTCTGACTGAAACAGAATTTCCAAAGAAGGTCTCAATTTTACTTTCAAACATTAGGTTTGGAAAATACTCAATTTGTATTAAGTTCCATTTTTACATATACTTTGAAACTGTCTTCGGGATAGTTTCTTCAAAGCTGCGGCAAACAAAAATCTAACTTACATGTCTAATATCTGAATATAGGTTTTAATGAAAAATGTCTTGGCTGTTTTTCTTTCTCAGCCAAAGATATATTTTAGACATCACATAAATTTCAGTGATATGACGTGGCTCAAACCTATTTAACAGTTATACACTCTACCTTAAAATTGTAAATTCTCCTTCTCTCCTCATTCTTCACAGATGGTGTCATTTAAGAGCAGAAAATAACTCCCAGGTTTCATGCTACCACATTTTTATCAATTTTAGCCTCTGCTCTGTCAGTAAGAACTGTCCACTTCTTTCCACTCTGCCCACTAAACTGGGGGAGACTTGAATCATCCTCTTAAGCATCAAACTGTTTTAAATTATTTCTCAACAGAAATTTGTTTTGAGTTCTGAACAGAAAAGCTTTTGAGCAGACATTCCTTTCCTCTCTTAACTTACAGGGAAGTACATCGATGATGAGAAGAGTTGATGAACAGGGAACTAGTGCTATCACAAGGGTTGGTGTAATTACTGCAAAAAATAAATTAATCTGGTGCTTAATTTAGTCTGTGGAACTTGCCGATAGGTAAATATAGGAGCTGCATTAAGCTTCCTCCAATCTCCTTAATGATCTTTGAGACGCTGTTGGAAATAGGCTCCTAGGACATAAATCATTGTGCCCATCTTCCACCTTCAAACTAACAGTCCTATTCTTCTGCTCAACTTGACTTTTGGTGGTTTCCCAATAAAGGGAAAAAGCTTACCTTCTCCAGGGCTACTTTTAAGGTCTTCCCAATCGCACTTCCATCCTAATTAGCTACTGCCCCCCCAATTCTGTTCTCCATTCTTCATATGGCTCTAACAGGAAAGGTGGTTCTCCTAGTGGAGAGGAAGGACTGATGGGGTGAGGCAGTCACAGAGGCTTCACTGATGAGCAGCGGAACTGGCTTGACTTTGAAGAGCAGGCAGTGAAGAAGGAGAATAGTGTGTGTGTGGGGGTGAATTAGCAAACTGTTGGGAGGAGTAAGGAAGCCACTTGCTTTTGGTTTGATTATGCCTTCCACCACTTTTTTTTGCTATAATTAACTCTTTACAATGCTTTGACTTAGTTACTGTAAACTTTTGTCTATCTACTATATGTCAAAGGTCTATTTAAATCCTGGGTTTTAATTTGAATACCTACTAAACCATTTATTAGCTTTATAACCTTGGGCAGGTAACTCAAGTTGTCTAGACCTCAATTATCTCCTCTCTAAAACAGGATCTAATTTTACTACCGAAAGCACAGACTAGTGAAAATTGAGATCAACTATGGAAGAGGCTTGGCACTTAATATCAGTACCATGAGTGTCAGGTATTATTGTTTCTATTATTTTTGTTACTAGGACAATTGCTTCATATCAAAGGGATCTGAATATCTAGGACATTAATGAAAATAAATCAGTCACCACTTTCCAGTCTAGATTTGGCATTTTCCTCCCACACCAGGTTTACCTCCTTTGTAGTTAACCTTAGATAATATCCATCATTCACTGAGGTTGGAAACCTGTTATTTGAAGTATAAATTGGTATCTTTCTGAAGTGCAATGTAAAAATGCAGAAATATCTAGCAATCACCTTTAAAACACAAATATCTTTTTTGATCCAATAATCCCACTTTTGAAAGTTTATTCTAAGGAAATGATAATTAGAAGTATATACAAGTATTTATAATTATAATGTTTACATTGACATTATTTGTGATACCAAAAGTTGGATATAATCTAAGTATACCTTAATATGCAACTAATGATAAAGCATAGGAATAAATATAAAACATATATGCACACACATATAAAAAGCAGGTGTGTGTGTGTGTGTGTGTAAACAGTCTAAATGAGGATACCAAAAATAGCTATTTTTAGATTATTAGGATTATGGATAATTTTATCTTCTTCCTTATGCTTCTATTTTCTGATTTCTCTATAGTGACTATGTACTGCCTTTATAATAATTATATAGCATATGTTTAATTAAAAATCAAAATGCTCTTGTCTGTTTCATCCATAAACAATCACAATTTCCTGTTAATTGTACCCTTTTGGAACACCTCTTGGGTTTGTTCTTTCCTTTCCATTCCTACTGCTCTGGTCCAGTCCTTCAACATCTCCATAATCTAGTGCTGATAGTTTCTTTATTCTGGTCCACCCTCAACCCTGCCATTTGAGTTACATTTACCACAAACAAATGTCAACATGAATAGCCCTGAGTAGCAAAATCCTCCCTCTCCTCCACCCAGCAGGCCTGGAAACACCTGAAACTTATATTTCAATCAGTTTAAAAACATGGTAGAAGATTCACCACAGAAAACTGAAAGGGCAGTAAACTGAAGGGACAGAAAAGGATATAGAAGTTGCATATTCTGGGCCCTTGAGTGGTAAGAAATTGTATACATCTCTGTGATTCCCGAGGGCTCACTGCATGTATGGCAGCAAAGTCCAACAGTGTAAATTCAAAATGAAGTTGATACCAAACTTTTAAAGAAATACAGTTCAAACTGCGTGCAGCTTCCTAAGACTAAGGAGCAGTGCTGTACCAACAAAGGCTTCTGTCAAAGGCCAATGCATGTGACCATTTTAAAAGAAACTGAAGGGGCTAGGAGTGTAGCTTAGCAGTAGAGTGCCTGCTTGGCATACATAAGGCTTTGTGTTTGATCCTTCACTACTTAAAAAAATACAGAAGCTTAGGATAGGCAACTTCATTTTCTCCCAAACCCCTTGACTCAAATGACTACATCCTCTTACAATGTAAATTTCTTATTGTGTTGCTTCTTAAAGTCACTGTTAAAAATCTGCAATATTTATTTTCCTATTCTAACTTTTGAAAATCATTAAGCAAAAAATGTGGCTGAATATTTGTGTATGCGAAGTGCAAAAAAAATTATAAAAATAAGAACTCATAAAATAATTTTTAGGTGATGATTTACCTGATTTGTTTGCTTACAGAAATAATTACTACTACCGTAGGTTGTTTTAAACAAATATTTCTACACTGCATTTTTAATTGATTTATATACAACTTTTCAACACTGCAGATATCTCCTAAAATGAGCAATACTCCCCATTATGCATATTTAGGGGCTGGGAATTAAAAATTTAAATCTTCCCTCTATGATGTTCTAGGAGAGATAACAAAGAATTTTTAAAACCAGGAGAAGGCAATCTGGAATTGTAAAAGTTACGGGAATCATATCCTAAGAGGAACGATCACGCAGGGTCATTATGAGCTCCTGACTTGTTTATGATTTTGCTGATAAAGTAACACTCATTTTGTGGCCAAAAACCACATCATTTTATCCATTATGCAAACCTGCTAATCAGAAGCTGGCTTAATTTGAGAGACCCAAATCTTGTGATTCACAAGTAGGCATTAAAAACAGAAAGCATAAATATTTCTGGAAGCATCATGTGGGTCCTGGTGATAATGGTTGGGTTATAATTTTACCAATAAAAGGAGATACGAGAGGCTGAGGCCCTGCACAGGCCGTCTGGTTACTCCTCGCAATCGCTGACCACTTATACCTCGGGGCAGCAGGCAAAGGGATCCCCTGGGGGAGAACAGCAGCAGTGGGGTGTGAGCCTGCTCAGTCCCCGCCAGCTCCTCCTCGCACTGTCCCACACCGACCCTTAGAAATCATGCTGGCTGGGCTGGGGATTTAGCTCAGTGATTAGAGTGCTTGCCTTGTAAGCACAAGGCCCTGAGTTCAATCCCCGGCACCACAAAAAGAAAAAAAAAAAAATCACGCTGGCTTTTGTGAGGGCAAAACTCTGAGAAGATGAAATATGCTTTTGAATCATTCCATCTTTCCACAAATAATTCCTGAGTGCTACCTATGTGGCAGCTACTATGCAGCCTAAGAGATGTAGGAACATATATAATGGGGAACATTCTGCCAGTGATTCATTCTTGCTAGTGAGATAAGAACTGCCTACGTTTCAAACTGAACTGACATAAAGGTGCAGTTTAATTGGCCACGGATATGTTGTCTGGGGCAGAGGCATTCTCCCATGAAGTCTAGTATTACATGTAGGTATCTGAATGCTGAAGAAAATGTTGTCCGTAAAGGTCCTGTTTTAAATGCTACTGCAGTGATTGTGTGATTTGGAGTGCTTTTGTACGATCTGGAGTGAAGGATAATTGAAAAGAAGCACACCAAACAGCAAAAAACAAATTTAAAATGTTTCCCAGGTAAAGTCAAGAATTCCCTGGCTAATATGTTAAAAAATGTAATTTTTAACCTCTGCACAATTTAATCACTGATCTCATCTTTTGTGCCATAGACCCTTACGGCAGTCTGGTAAAGCCCATGGATGCCTCTTCAGAGTAATGCTTTTATGGGCCTGAAATAAAATACACAAGATTACAAAGAAAAGCAATTATACTGAAATATATAATTGGTTTATATGTAACTTAGATAGTGGGGTTGGGAGTGCACTGGAATAAACCCGTTTATCAAAAATCTGTAATGTAGTAATAGATGTGCTTCTTTAACACAGTAAATAACAAGACTGAGCAACACATCTGGTAAGTGCTACAATTTTTAGTGATAAGCAAAACGGATATTTCAAGATATCTGCGAACAACCTAATCTGATATGAAAATATTTGTAATTTTTATTGTTACCTATGTTGATAATTGAATAAAACACCAATTCTTCAGTTAAGATGTTACAGAAAATAAAGATGCATTTTTTTTTCCATCCAAGTTAGTGGTCCCTTTGGGGAAGGTAGAACGCAGGTTAAGAACTCCTGAATGGGATGCCTTCCCCACTGTGTGTGTATGCATGCATGTGTACACACAGACACATCATGTTGCCAGAATTAATTCATACAAGCTCCTAGATTAGAAAACTTTGGTATTAAAAGATTTGGGTGGAGCAAATTTCCACATTTTTTTTTGGTTGCCTTCAGAGATGGATCGGGGCGACAGTCAATCCATGGCAGAGTAGCCTCCAGCTGTGTGCTGAGGAGCCCAGCTTTCATCAGCGGTGTTTCAACAGGACCCTGGCTGTGTATGTGCAGGATGCGGGCTGATAAGGAGAGGTCCCACCAAAATGGGAAGCCAAAATGAGAAAGAACCTTTATCTAATTTATATGTTTCAGTTCTAGATGTGATTTCATTCATAAAGCAATAGTTTCATAGCTTAAAAAATGCTAATTGACAAAATATTGGCACATACATACCACACTCTTTTTCTGGTTCTTGTTTCGTTTTGTTTTTTTGGTGCTGGGGATTGAACTCAGGGCCTGTGCTTGTGAGGCAAGCACACTAACCACTGAGGTAAATCTCCAGCCCCTTCTGGTTCTTTAATAAACTCAGAGAATGGTTTTATAAGTGTCAGCATTTTAACCTGGTTAACTTCACACCATGCAAGTAACTCTAAAGGTAAAGAATGTTTGCCAGAAGAGTAACAAGTTTTTCAAAAGACACATGGCTTTCCCCAACAGGAGAGGATAAGGTGGCAGAGCAGACACAAGATACAGGCAGAGTGAGGAACAGAACAGTGGCATACACATGCTGGTTATGTGGGAGGAAGGGGTGCAGCTGGGGAAGAGAGGGGTATGAAATGCTAGGAAACCAGTTGCTACTAAATACTGATCCTTGCTCTGCTTACTTTTCAAAAAGCAAGTGGCTGGAAAGTGTCTGCCTCTTAGACTGGAGGACAAGGCACAAGGCAGCTAGTCAAATGGAGAATGAAAGAAGGAGAAGAAAATGAATAGGAGAGATGGTAAGGAGGAGACAGGTAGAAAACAATAAAGCACATAACCATCTCCTAAGTTTATATCATAATATAGATCAGTGCTGAATTTGCCCAGAAATACAAACACAAACATCTGTCTAGAAATTACATTTGATGGATAAGGCTTTTGTCCTTATGGTTATGCAGGGTCCAAGTTATTTACTCTCTTTAATCAAAATACTAAAACAAAATCATTACCCATTAGGCTATTACCCTTCCCCCAATTTCCAAACATACAAGCAAAAATTAATTGCAATCCAACAAAAAAGAAGCCAATTTAGACAGTAACAGCTTGGCATGGACTGAGTTGCATTTCCTAATAACATTTGTCTGTCTGTGAATGTGTATTTTATTTACAGCCTTCACTTCTTTGACCTTATTGAAAGTAATTTATTTTATACCTAATCTGCATTTCATTTAAACCACCAAATACTCCATCATTGAGCCAGCCACGCAGTACCCACAAGAAGTAGCACTCGTGTTGGTACCATGAGTGAAACAGGTAAAGGTTTCAAGGAGACACATGGATGGACACTTTCAGCAGCTGTTAAATGCTACAGGTACCACTTAATGAACCTGCAAATAAGGGTTTCAAGATCAGTTCTCAAATAAACTGTCTTTCCCTGCTTCCTTTTTGTTTCTTTCTTTCCTTAACCTCTGATCTCTCATGGACTTAGGGTTCACACTCTAACCATTTTTTCTTCTTTAATGTGCTATCCTTCCTAGAAAAATGTCCATCAAACAAACAAACAAACAAAAAATTAACCCAAGCAGTTGAGAGTATACATTCAGACACTGGTTAAAAAAACCAAAACTGATACATTTAAGGAGACTCTTCAGCCATTTTCCCATCACACCATGGTAGCAATACCCGCCCTACCGTATGTTCAGCCAAACCCACTCCCTGACTGGACTTAGCTCATCTCATGCTCTGTACTGCCCTGACTCTGTTAAATTCCTATGTAAAAAACAAAGAGCTTTTCCGATCACCTTTTAGGAAGTCTGAGATGAACATGAGATCGGTCTTCAGGTCACCTTATGCTAGAAAATATGGAGTTCATATACTGGATTCCAACATTTCTGCTCACTAAATGCCACCTATAAATAATCCTTCTTGGCTCCAGACCCCGAAATGGCATGAACCCTCTCCCAAAGCTAAACTTTTCTAGTATTCAATCCCTTATCTCCTTTGTTATTCATTCCCAGGCTAAACACCTGTCAGCAGTATTTTTAATCAAAAGAGCATCCTCTTTCACACTTGTACACCTGTCTCAGTCACAAACTCACAAAACCTAGAACTCCAAGAGACATAACAAATAATGTGACTGCACTTATTTTGCTTTCCTGAAACTGCTCAAAGTTTAGTTAAACAACATGCCTGAAGCTGCACAGGATTTTAGCAGTGGTTGGGACTGTCACTCTGCAACTCTCAAAGTCTTCTGTGAAAGATGAAGTTCACGTACAAGTTACTACCTAAATCATCTTGTGGGTTTGCAAATCAGTCACTATTATTTTATTTCTGTTTGGTGAAGATTAAGAGGAGCTATGACCTCTAATTCCTTTCAGCTCAGAATACAAGTGTGAGCTGTACCATAAATGATATTGATGACTTCAACAAATACAATTTAAAAAATGACGATGGTGGGTCCAGAAGACACTAGGAAAGAGTATTAAAAGGAACCAGTTTTCCTCCTGCACATTTTCAGAAGAATCTGAGACACTGGAGAAGAGCATCGAAAGAATGGCTAAGGATGGTGGGCTGAGGTGGGACAGGATAAAGTTCCTTAACTACTTTTCCATCAAATCTTCATCTCTGATTTGTTAACATACACAGAAACTATGCAGTTATTAGACAGGAACCTCAGAGGGTCCACATGGAAAATTTAAAAAGTGAGATTCTTGTAGTTTTAAGAAAACTTAATGGAAAGATATGCTCTTCCCTTGTACTCAAATATTGATTTTTCTCAAACTCCATAAGTGCTACAACATCCCTAAACCACAACTCTGCTGCTTTTCCTGTTCCCTTTTGTATCAATAGGAATAATAAAGAAATCCAAATAGATAAAAACTACAGTTTGCAAACATTAAAAACTAGAGAATGATTTTTCACATTATAAGTGAAATCTTTGATTTGTAAAGAAATAATCAAAGACTTCATTTAATTGTAACCTCTACCAGTGATGACGAAATATGATTCCACTTATTCTCATCCCTAAAGTATCTTAGAGAAGTAGCTGTGCAAAAACTTCAGGGTTATTGAATACAGGCAGTAGTAATGAAGTCATAATTTTATTTACTTCTACTTGTTTCCTGGATTCATCCACCATACAACTATGCTATGCATAATAAATTCTTCTTGGGAATCCAAAAACACAAGTGACTGTAGCAGGATTTCTTTCTTACTAATTAGTAATGGGTGCCTTCACTTCTGTGCTAAGGAGGATTCTGAGGTGATATCTGTACTCAGCAGGAAAATGTTGTGATAGATGGGTGATGTGGGGATTAAATGAAATCTTCCACAATCCCTGAATCTTGCAAAATGACAACAAAGGTAGAGTAAGATGGCAAAAAAACTAAATGACCTAATGACTCTGCAAAGGTAGATTAAGACTGTATAAGAAAAAAAGAGGAAGAAAGAACTAATTTAACTACATGAACTTATTAAGCAGTTTAAACAGAAGGGTTCCAACTAAAAGGCAAATACTTTATGTTCCCTTTAAAACAATATTCAGGCCAAAAAGCAAGTATGAATGGGCAGAAAAACGTCACATTTCAAAGCTGGAAGGGAGCATGAACAAACACAAAATACAAAGAAAACAACCAGGTTAAGAGAGAAGAAAGTTTCAGTGAAAAACTGGGAAACAAAGATTAAAAAAAGAAAAAAAAAAGAATTTGAGAAAACTACTAAGCATGGGTAAATGAAAATAAGAACAAAGGCAAAGATCCACTACTCTGTAAGAAATGGCTCTCTTATCAGTCAGGGAATAAGAACCATCACAGAAAGCTTCTTAGCTAGGTACATAACTGAAGTAGTAAAACAAAAATAAAGATAAAAAGAAAAAGTGTATTTTATTTGGCATTAAAAGACATTTAACTATGCGATAGCTCAGTTTTAAATGTTCTCTAAAGTGGATTGTTGTGAACCTTCTCTAGAGGTATGATTCTAAATCACCACTGATCTTATTTCCCTCTCCTCTTTGCTTTAGTTTTTCACCAGCTTATTTGCCTTCTTATGGCTGCAATACTTTCAGATTGTGTTTTATGGCTGGATTCCTCTGAGACTGGTGATAACTTTAGCTTTCTATGGTTACCTACTGTTGCCTGCACCTTCTGTCAGGTATCTCCAACATTCTACGAGAACAGAATTTCATTCAACTTTTTCTTCCACAATAATTCTGCAATCAACAAATATCTCTATGAAATAAACTTCCTGATTAGGACCACTTTTTTCTTTTGTGACTGTGTGGTATTTGACCATAAAGACTACAGTAATAGCTTTTTACTAAAAAGACAAAATAAAACAACAAAAATTCTTCTTTAGAAAATTACATATGCCTGATCTTTGAAATCCTTTCAGAATTTATCTTCAGTTGAAAGGTTTAACAGTGAAAAAAGGCATAGGTCAAAGAGCTAGTATCCTCCCCACTGAAATAAAATCTTCCCAGAAAAAAAGAGAAAGCCCAGTGGACAATAAAATCTTTTTTCCCACTTTAGTTTGGGTAAAAGTATAAAAGTGAAATTTGATAAAATAACCTTGAAAAAAACTAGATAACTTCTCTGTTGTTTTAGACACTTAAACTTCTTTTGATTGCATTTTATTTTTATTTAAGCACTTCTTATACACACATACATACCCCAACCCTTACAAAAAATAAAAAAAAGGGCCTGAAATTTTAGTTACACCACATGTGGTTTTCATTTGTGAAAAATGAACAAGCTGTTTGTGGTTAAACTGTCTAATCGCCTGTGATCAATCTAGCACTGCATTCAAGATTTACAGGATGCATCAGCTTCTGTGCCACATCAGCTGTAAGGGCGGGGAGGGAGGAGGAGGAGGAGGAGGAGGAGAGAGTTTATCCTGAGGAATAACATTTCCAATGCAGCCACACTCGCACTACATCTGGTTGTGCTGGTAGCGGCAGTTAAATTGAAATATTTCACAGCGTGTGTCAGAAACATGCAGAATGGTAATTATGACAGATCTGATTAAGCCGGAGTGCCACAAGCTCCCTGGCCAGCACCGGTTGTGCAGGTGTGACCTTGTGCGTGCCTGCGTGTGTAAATAAAATTAATTACAAGCAAGAGGGTGAAGGCTTCGGTGACATCACAAAGCGGAGAAACTCCCAAGGGGGAGACCTAATGGAATATTTTCCCTCAGTCTAATAATACAGTTCATATTGACTTGAGGTAATTAGTGGGATCATTAAAGCAGTTTTCCCGGCGTATTTGGCTGCCTGATCAGATTAGTGAAAATGTTCTTCAGAACAAGCCCTGTGTGGTCTGCCAGAGAAGAGGAAATAAAAAGCAACAAAGCATATTTTGGAATGATAAGCAGCGCTGGACTTTTTACTCTAGCAAAAAAACCTCTACTTCTCTCTGGAGTCTACAGATCTAACTGTCCTGTCCATTTTAATTCTTCTATCAACTTGTGTATTCTTAGGCATATCCTGCACTATATTGTTTCCCCTTTCCCTCTGTTAAATCAGACTGCTTTATCACCAAGAGCCATCCCCAACTCCCCAACAAATCTCTTCTAAACAAGGCAATTTTAAAATTGGGGAAAAGCATCTTAAACGACTGCTTTACTATTAACTGACAATATGGGACATTAGGGAGAGGCTAAAAAAACAATAAACAAACAAAAACCAGGAGGAAAAAGATGCCACTTAAAATTCACCTACTAAACAAAAGATCACCTCTTATGTAACATGTAACAGAGATTTAATATTTATTTGCATGTGGATCTCACAATGGGCTTAGCATAGGACAAAGTTGGGTCACACGTTCTTCCAGTTGCATAGAACACGGAGCCTTGTCAAGAAAAAGAGCCATTTTTTTTGAAAATCCTCTATTGAGCATGCTCTACCTTGCCACTGGAATATGCCAAGCGCTGTCACAGATGGCAGGCTCTGACAGTTCCCATCCGTAGCGTCGATACTCGACAGTTCAGCACAAGATCAGTGACATTCTGTCTCATTAGAACCACGCTAATTATCACAGCTAGTTTCAGGGGAAACCATGTGTTGCAATGGTCAATTTGAAGGAGTCTGTGCATCAACAAACTGGTAATAAGGATCAGACACCTTATTATATGACAGCATGCTGCCTATGATCTGATTTACAGAATCAGAGGCACTGGGGCGGCCGAGGAGGCTGGCAGTTTATGAAACAGTGTGTTTAAACCCAATTCTTGAAACATACTGGTTGAAAAGGGAATTGCTTAAAAAAAAAAATACACAAAGGCAACTGGAATTGTTGAATCAAGAAATCGAAAGAGAATAGGTTTTCTGTCAACATACAACAGTAGATTAAGACTTAGAGGAAAAAAAACAACATTGACAACTGTATGTCAACAATACAAATGGCTTGGCGCTTGTATTTTTATAAGGTATTTAATGATAAATTATAGAACAGTTATATTTCTACTAATTTCTAAAATACAGACATTTATTTTTAAAAGGGTGGTTTGATTAGTTGTGTTATGTCACTAAGTAAAAGAACTGCATGTGTGAAAGTAAAACCAGTATCCTTAGAAAAACGAGTCCTCTCTAAGGGTACTTTTTCAGATACCTAAGGCACTCTTCACAGGGGAGAAAAAAATTCTACATTAGATTCCTATTACTATACTTAATAGAAGTTCTTCCATCCCTCTCTTAGCACCTTTCATTGATGTGAAATTTTAATAGTACAGCTTCCTTCAGAAGCTATTTTTCTATTGTCATTTTGCATAACTGCACTTTCATAGCTCATTCATTTCACAGTGCCTTTATTTTCATTTCTCATGTAAGAAAAAGAAGTTAAAATAAAACCCACCTTTCATTATCAAAAGCATAAAAGACAACTATTGAGACTTCTTAGAAAATACCTTGTCTTTTAATTTGGTAGTCTGTTAAGGGATTTTATCAGTGCTGCAGCTGTGTGAGTTTTGAGGTTAATTCTTGTTACAAGCTGAAGCCCTCTGGTTTGTTCTTTTTGTTACTCTGGTCTTGCCAGGTACCCAATCCTGTCCTGAAGAACTGACTCTCCAGCTTTCAATGCTGAACACAGCAGAGCTTCCAAAAAGACAGGTCTTCATAGAATATTCTTAGTCCACATTTTTCAGCCTACACTACCCTTTAGGACAAAAGTGGTCTATGATTAAAGTGGTTCCTCAAAATATGCAACTGGTGGACCCGTTTCACAACACGCATGTTGCACTAATGTGAAGTGCTCCTGCAGGAACCTGCCTTAATCTTCTCCCAAGGTGATATTCTTTAAAGGGTTGGCCCAATACGTACACACTGATTTTCTTCACATTTGGCCTAAATTTTTTCTGTGGTAGTTCTAAAAAAGGGAGAAACTGGGCTAAGTGAGTTAGGACTGTATTTTGTAACAGTTAAGCTTTTCAAGTAGGTTGAAGAAGAAAATCTAGTTGTGGCTTTCAGTTTAATCAATTTTAAATTTACAGTTAAAAAAAAAAAGAAAAGAAATAAATTATTTCAAAGAAGCAACAAGATAGCCAAAGATCTTTTAGTCACTTTGTTAAGGTTTATCCCCAAGTGTCTAGGAGATATAATACTTATCCCAAAATATAATGGATAACTAAGTGCTCTATTTAATAATTTCGGATCTTCCTGATAAAACCCTAGACTTCCTAAACATAGGCTGATTGTCAGAACACAGAAACCTCAAAAAACATGAAAGACAACTATTATTTTCAGATCTACAAATTTAACCAGCTCTTAAAAAAAAAAAAACCATGTAACATACATCATGTACCTTCAGAATGTCAGAAACTTGGAATATTTAAAGTCATTAGTTGTAACAGTACTATTTGGCATTCAAACAGAATTATAAAGTCAGTTATAGAAAACTGTTACCAATATGGATTCCTACCATTTAGGTAGAAAAAAATTTTTAGAGCAATGGTTACTCACACAGACACCTTAAGTGGACCAGTGAACCTCACCTTCCTTTCACTCATGAGCTCAGCACAGGTAGGTCCAAAAATGTGTGTTAAACAAAAATGTGTGTTAACACTAACAGACGACTGGGGTGTGAGATGCAGGGCTGTGTGCCTGCAGGCTTACCGCTCTCCTTGTTTCCCCCACACACCATCCTCTTGTCCCTTCCTCTCTCAGGCAAACGAATGAGGAAACCTAAACTGTGTCTGCTCAGGGTCTCTTCTACCCACTTTAAAAGACAAAGCCCCAGACGGAGAACTGGAAAAAGTGTGTGGAGGGACTGGTTCTCTCTTCAGACTGTGGCTGAGGGCACGTGCCCAAGAGAAGGAACTCTGAGGACACAATGTAAACATCTTCTTACAGACTATTAAAAAAGATATAGCACCAGAAAGAACAGGAACTCTGACTCTCCAAACATACCAGTGCGCAGGTGAAGTCCTGTGGCAGCACAGGCTCTCTCGCACGCGTATTCCAAGAAGGAATCACACACAGCTCCCAACTGTGGCTTCCACGAAACATAATTTAACCCTAACAAAATAAAAGGTACTTTCTCTAGTGTGCTAAAAACCAGAATACAGTGTCATGGGAGATTTCAGTCCTAGATTTTGCTGTTATAGATTCCAATTTCCAGGAACTAAAATGATATTTTTAGCTGTATTCCCAGCCTATTGGTTTGTAAGGTACATCTTACTTGTATTTAAGACATTCCAATCACCATCTAGGATTTCCAAACCTAAAAGTAAGAATGACTTTTTTTTTAAACTTAGAAACCCAAGGAACACTGACGTATTCTTTCTCTCTACCTCTCAATCATCCTGAATTTCAAAGACGAAAGTGTGTGAAAAGTAGATGGAAGAAAGAAAAAGGTTTTAAATTACTTGGTCTCTTCTACCAGTCACCAGTCATACTGTTTTTGCAAAAATAGAATTTTTTTTTCCTTTTTTTTTAGTACTAAAAGCCACACCTGTCAATCCAGCCAAAGCTGTAGTGGCTAGAGTCCTATAACTCACAGACATTGCAAAAGATCATACTGAAAGTATGTTCAGTCAAATAAAATCTTCACATTTGGTTGTTTTACCTAAAAAAAAAAAATACCCTGCTCAGTAAAGCAGGAGAGAAGAATCATTTTCTAAATACAAGTCATGACGCGGTGTGGCTCTGTGAAACCCCGTGCCTCTCACCGGGCTGCCGTGTCTGCAGGCTCCACCCCTGCAAACAAGAAAACCAACGTAACAGCCCCGTATACGAGGCAAGGCCTACAGTGCCGCTAATGTCCCTTTGCTGGACATACACCTTAAGTCTCAGAGCTCTCAAGGGGTTTGCTGTGGAGTAAAATTAGAGTCTAACATCTGCCACTATTAAGGAAAAAATTCCATTTCCATCTCCCATACGAAAACACTATAACCAGTGAACAGTAACTGAACCTTGATACCGTAATGGTTATTACCCAAATCAACTTTTTTTTCAAACAGTAAAATTAGCAAATTCTGCTCTCATAATTATTTGAATGTTATCAGACTAAATGTCTGATAAAATTCCAATATGATTCACTTGGAAAAACTGCTGCTTATTTGAATACCCAGAATATAAAGTGTATTCATTTGTAGCTATTCACATTATATTTAAAGCACATCATCTATTTAAAGTTTGCATTAGCCTGCTTTCCTAACGAAGCAAAAAAGTAGCCTACCTTCAGTTTTCAGTTGCATATTTTATTTAGACAGTTCTATTAAAGTTAAAAACAATCTCATCCCTATTATTCATCGAAGAGATGTAATACATGTGAAATGGGGGAATCTACACAAGTCGGTTTCTTTTACTACAAATACTCTGTACACTAGTCACTGCAGAACACCCTAACTTTTCAAATGGGAGGTATTAGAAATAAATACATGATAAATAAACCATTTTTATCAATGTGGAGGACTGAACTTCTTAGCACAGTATAAAATGTTACTTGTGCATAGTACTATATAATTTAAAAGTGCTTTGCATACATTACAGCATGTGACTTCCTCCTTTGTTGAAACAATCTTGGGCTCAACATGTTTAAATAATTTCTCAATACTGTGCTGCCAGAAGCATAGCTGCTATCCTTTGGCCCTCCACCACGTACACCCACCTCTACCAAGCATGAAAGTACCTTGATTCCAAGGGCCCTGTGCTGGTATGAATCCTTGTCGCACGAACGAGTCAGTGAAGGAAAAGAAAGTCCTTGCTGCTTTTACTACCAACTACTCTGATACCCTTAATTCCTCTTCCCCAAAGTGGGCATAACTTAGTAGTGATGCTGCCTTGAACCCTGAAGAGATTACTAATATTGCTGGAAGGATGCAATTCAGAGTTGCCTCTACTATTTATTAGCTGAGTGACCCTCATATGTAAACTGAGGAAATTAACAGGATTACAAAATTTAATTTGGTTGCTATATAATATAATGTGTGACAGGGTCTAGTAGGAAAGACATGGTGGCTGCTAAGCCAACCTAGATGGCCAGGGTGAGGCACAGAAGCAGATGGAGGAAGAGGGAAATCTCTGCTTCTCACTTTACACAGACCCCATTCTGGGAGAACGCTGCTTCATTCTGACAAACTCTGGCACGCAAGCTCTTGAGGCAGGAATAACTACTTCAGAAATTACAAATTTTGACCCTGAGAGAGTAAACGAGAAAGGTCAGTCTGACTTGAAAATGCTTTCTACTTTTGTTGGTTTGTTAGTTTTTATGTCCTTCATAAGACATCATAGTGGAATATAACCTAAGTAAATGATCGCCTTCTCTTCGCAGATTTCCTGTTAGTAATGTGCAGTTTTTAACTGTCTTACTTTGAAGTAATTGCCAATCTTTGTACATCTTTTCATAAAGACGGTAGTGCTTAAAATTTAAACAGGTAAGAGAAAACTACAAACATGCTCTGCTGGGAAGTTAGACTCCGTCAGAAATTAGGAATGGTTATTCAAGGAAATGAAAGCAGTCGGCTAACCCCACACACAGCCTGCAGTAAGCCCCTTATAGAGTCTCACTCAGCCAGTAATGAGATTAGCTAAAGTTTGAGAGGTTTTAGGAAACACACTATCTGTGCTTGCTTCGGCAGCACCTATACTAAAATAAGAAACACATTATCATGTGTTAGAAGCTGCCCACTGACACTGCTGAAACAGGGACTTAGATTTGTGAGCCACAATGTACAAGTGGCAAGGATGTTTAAAAACGCCCAAAACATCACACACATGACAGTATCAGACATCTGCCGTGCTTTCTGAACAGTCACAAAATCAGAAAATCAGCCTAGAGGTGGAAAATCCAGGGTATCATTTAAAAGAATCAAATCAAAGGTAGCAAAGGGACTATTAGTCATAGGGAGCTGTGCTACAATCAAAAAGGAAACGGTGGGGGGTGGTGAATTAAGTGAAAGTGACAGGTAACTAATGGTACTTTCTGGAAAGCTTTAATATTATTTTTTGTTTGTTTTGTTTTTAAGGCTGACCTGATTATAATAATGCATGTCCACTTTTCCCATTTTGGCAATTTGGGAAAAGTGCTTGGCCCTTGTAGGAATGCAGTCTGTTATTCTTGGTAATTAGACAGGTCAGGAAAAAAAGATGTAGGATCAGAAAGAAAGGCAAGCTAATATATATTTAAATAAGAGCTCCTCATCATAATTAGACTAAATAGTCAAAACGAGAATGTGCAGGGCGGGCGGGTAAAGCGAGAACAGGACATTTCTCCTTAATGCACAGTCTTGGCATGTAAACGAAGACATCTGAAGAAGCACACAGGTTTGAAGCGGCTCTAACATTCTATCATAATTAGAAACATTTCAAGAGCCCTGTAATTTCCAATCAAAATTACAGTAATTTCCGATATACAAGCCATGATTCATGACAGAATTTTACATTCCATGAGAGATTACGGTGGCCTGATGTATGGCACGCTGAGTACAGCACTAACATAAACAATTCAGTTTAATGTTTAAACAGCACTTGATGTTTAGAATCTCACAATAAAAGAAACATATTATTGTAGAAATTATCACTTTGACAGTGATTGAAGGGTAGGCAGGCATGTGGCCTATAAAGCTATAATTTTTACAGTCCACAGCTTGAGTTTAATCATTTTTATATAACATTTCCAAGATATCCCTTAAGTATTTCATCTAGCCTATAACTTAAACAAGAACAACATTTTTCTAAAGCAAAACTCCCATTAAGTACCACTATTAATTTTGATCAAGTAAATTTTTTAAAAAGCTAAAAAGGATATTGTGTTATAAATAAATCGTTTTATAAAATACTCGCAGAATTATCTATTTTATTATAAATTGACAACAGCCAAGATGTTTTGTGAAAGAAGGTTCATTAATGATAATGAAAATATACTTGTATACAATCTGAAGTTGTTCAAATCTCACCTGGAGCCCTTGACTGCCTCTAAATCTCACGTTGATAGTGTTATCAAATCCTTTGGCAGGGAGAAGAAAAGTTAGCATTCTTCTAATCCTAGAGAGTATTCTTGGCTTTGGAGAAGGGTTTTTAGGCAGTTAGGAGTTTGTTCCTAAAGACGATTCTACTTTTGATGAGCAAAAATTACCAACATACAATGATCACACCAACAAAAGTGGAAATAACTAGTCTTTGCTTTTTATCTTGTTTTATAGAGATTTGCAACTTTTCCAATTCAAGTCTACTCAGCTGTAATTCAAGTCTTCTAAAGGGAAGACCATTTGTATATCTTGTATACATCTATATAGAAACCATCATTAATATGCAAAGATACATGTGTGAAGTGTGTTGTAATAAGCATACCTAATAGGTAGAAATAGCAAAGTTCAAACAGAAGACACCATATGTTTGTTGTATTTTAGAATGACATGCTCACTTTGGCAGCACAAATACTAAAATTAGAATGAAAATTATGATCTAAGTAATAATGAAACAATAGTAACTTTTTCTATGAAACTTTCTCTACATTATGTTACTCTTCTGAACTGACTGAAAGATAAACCCTTGATTTGGAAGTGGTGGGTGAAGGGAAACAAAACCAAGTATCTATAACCCGAATCTGAACATTGTTTCATCTGAGAAGTTATACATAATCCTAGAAATTGTGACCTCTCAGTGATGAAAGTTCATATTCAAAACAGATAACCTCTCTTAATGAAAATTCCACAGGCATCGCAGATAAATACTTTCAATGCCTAATATAGGCTCTTACCTGGCTTTTGGTTGCAGCAACCTTTGCAAACAGTGCTTGGGATACTTTAGCACGCTTCATTTCCTGCTGAATCTCATCATAAATGGAAGCATTAATGTTCATGGTATTGTTCTCTGGTTTCCCATTCCTCTCAGAGGCAATCGTAGCTGTTTTCACCTACAAAACATTTTGAATATGGCTGTCATTTTTCATTGGCCAAATTGTTTTGAAGCTTCTCAGGCTCAGCATCCAAACTGGACACTGTTGCTCCTTTTATGATCAAGGCGATCAACAGTGCAGTCATTCAACATTAGTTATTGCCCTGAGATCAGATTGCTTAAGTTAAGGAAGCCACATTGTCACAGGTGAGCGCATCTGTAATATGACAGCAACTGCCAGCTGACAAGCAGGAATTATAATGCCATAAAGTAAGTTCTCTGGAAAACAGAGTAGTTTCAAAGACTTGAAAACCCTAAACGAATTGTCTCCCAATTACCTTCCATTGCAATCCTAACAACGGAAATTCACAATTAAAATCATAATCCACAATACTCTATCTTTACTGGGTGCCCTGTGCCTAATAGACAATTGCATCACTAATAGCTATTATATACTATGGCCTTTTTAATTTTAGACTCTTTTTTATGCCTTTTCCTCTTTTGCTTCATTTTTAAAATCTTCCATAACAAAGCCATTTGCAGAACTGCATATTTAAATCTTCTATCCATCCATGAAACAGGTAGAGTGCCTTGCTTAATTATCATAAAGGCTGGTTGCATATTACACGTGCATGTCCAAGCTGTTCTATATAATTATTTCATCTTTTCCTGGCACCTTTGTATATAACTATTTCCTTTCCTTTTGACTTGTGGAACCAGACAATAAGAAAATGTTTCACAACATTTAATATAACATTTTTGTAACACAAAATATATCATCAGGGCTTTCACAAACATAGTCAAAATGTATAATCCTGAGCAAAAGATTAGTACCAATGTCTTGGATAACAATGAAAAACAGTTAATGGCAGGAAACTGCCACAAAATCTTAGAGAGAAAATGAAATCACCTCAAAATTTACTGATACTATTATTTTTAACTCCAATTTCAATTTTTATTATCCAGTTATATGAACCAGCCTTGAACATTTACATATGAACTATGTAGATCATTTTTTAACTGAAAAATTCATGAAAATGGAAGTGAAAAATTACTATAGATGCAGACCCATGCTTCTCCCAGCAAAATGACTAAGGACCCCACTTCTTAGTGTCACTTACAGGACCCGGCTTTGTACCCTAGAATCTTATCACCTTGTGCAAATTCTAACATAAACTATGAACAGAAAATGAAGTGCATTTTAGGACAAAAGAATGACTTTTTGGCATCAAATATCAGATATAAATAGTCAAACTACAAGTCTTCCATGGTTTTATTTTACTCTGTCCCCAAAATATTTGGCAGGAAAACAAATTTTACCTCAGAAAATTCAATTATCAAGAGTAAATTTAAGTCCCCTTTGTAATGTACCTTCTGAATTTCTCTAACGGCTAGTCAGAAAAATAATTCATCTGTTGAAGAGTCCTCTACCATGACATTGCCCCTGTGAGCAGGGAAAGGACGAGCCAGAGTGATGGCTGGATCACAGGCCTGCGGACTATACAGCAGGGGATGAAGTCTCATCGCTTCCCTTGAACTATCACCTGGAGATGGACGGCAAGACTCCAGGTTAGATTTCCAGAGCTCCCCTTCCAGCTCTTGGAGTCTAGTAAGCAAGGGCACTCACTATTAATGACCGGAGGCTACTGAGAAGTGGGCTTTGAAGCAATAATCTGCTAAACACCACTTTAGGAACCAGGAGAGTTAACGCATTACCATAAATTGCCTACAAAGTTGCTTTGGTGAGATCTGAAATCTTGCTCTGGGGTGGTCTTACTTTGAGGCAGAGGGATAGATTTGATCACCCCATGGGGTCCCTTTTAATACCTATTTTTCTCACTGCTTAAATGAAAGAAAAAAGAAAAGCCATTTCAATTGCTTTGAAAATTGAATGTTATGTTAATTGAGGAACAAAGTCCAGTGCCTTGGAAGAAACAGTTCTCTAGCAGCAATCTACTTAGGAATAGTTAAGAGCAGATTTGGAAATGTAGTGTTCTGGTCTGTTTTTAAAACAATTTTCAGTCTTCTGTAAAAATTACATTGGAAAGTTTATCATTAAGGTGGGCTACAATCACTTATTTCAACCTTGTGATTCTGTTTCTAAAAATTTCTTTGGTTTTTTTTTTTTTAATAAAGCAATTACAACTTGAAACAACAGTCAAGAATTCTAGATTCTAGATTATTAAAAAAAAAATTCATTTCCTAGTGGGCAACGCAAACCAAAGTAGAAAACAAACACATGAAACATTAAAAAAAAATAAATAAATGTGAGGGCAAAACTTTAAAAATGTAAAGTTAGAAAGTATCTGTCTGGATTACTCATTTAAAAATATTTAGAAAAGCTCTTCTTTATCATCTTGTTGGTCCAGATGTCATCTTATCATAGATAAGCTATTGGAATTCTATAATCATGTTTTTCTTTTCTTTTCCCTAAACACAAGCTATTGCTTAAGGGTAACTGACTTGGACAGCTTTTCAAAATATGAAAGCTGAATTTTTCCCCAGGTAAAAATGGAAACAAAAATCTTTCATACCTCACTCTACAAAATACTATTTTAGCTTAGTACAAAAAATCTTTAATCCTGGTTTAGCTTTTAATATTATATCACACATTAAAATTCATAAAGTAGTTCATTCCAGGAAAAACAAACTATTCTTCAGCTCTTCTCCACAAATAGCACAGGAGGTAAAATAAACGCAGTTGCCTTCTGAATAGCTTTTATCAAGGTAAGGTGTACTACTCTGTTATTACTGAGGCGCCAGGGATGTAAACATTGGGAGCTTCTGTGATTTACCCTCTCATACGGGGATAGGGTGCAGCACTAGGGTCTGCTTTTTATTTCACTAAAATTGTGCAGTAAAACACAAATTTCCAATAAAAATTATACTTTGCTTTTTCATGGATTGCTAAATTCATCAAATCATATTTTCCGGTTGCACGAAACAAACTCTCCTTCAGTCTTGATTGGTGAATATGCTACTCTTTGATGCGGGAACTGCCTGCAAGCACATAGCTCTCACATACACAAAATAAAATTTTTATGTACTTTTAATAATTATGATAATAAAGGCTGACATTAGTTAGTTATTATGTGTTGGGCATTCTGTAAATTTACATTAACTTCTTAACCTACGTTAATAGCCCAGAGTAGGCACTATTCTTAAATTGAGAAAAAAAATTTTGTTATAACCAAGAGGTTAAGTAATTTGTTCACGGCTCAAGGTTGAAACTAAGTTTTTCTGATGCGATCACAGTTACATGGAATTCACGTTGTCATAGGGGCCGTTTTAGAAACATTTTTATGAAGACATACTGACCTGGTGTTTAGTGGTTCTTTGCTAAATCTAGTTAGCAGTTTTATAATTGATAATACAAGTCTAACTTGAATTTACTTTGCAAGATACAGCAACTATAAACTTTTTTGTTTTGTTTTTGAGACAAGGTCTCACTATATCATTTAGGCTGGTCTTGAACTCATTATACAGCCCAAGATAACTTGCAGGGATCTTCTTGCCTCAGCCTTCCAAGTCCTGGGATTTTAGGTATGTGGCATCATGCAGGGCTCTAAGTGTTTTCTTACTCCTGCTGTTTAAGTGACATGCTACTCAATAGAATGCTTACTGGTGATGAAAAGTAGTCCTTGCTTTCAAATTTTTATATATTTAACACTGTCTTTAGTACCATGGTTTGGTACTAACAATATCTTTTTAGACATTTCTTTATTCCGTACGAACACCATTTTCCAAATCTGGACTTTAAAGGTCTTTTAGCTTTTAAGAGAAGACTAGTAATGAGAAGCATTTTAGAACGCTTAGGATCTTAATGTTTTCCATAACAAACCATTCATCAAGGGTTAAATTCATGCTTGTAACAAACTGAAAGCAAATGAGTCTACCATATACTAGAGGGATTTGTTGTAAAAAGATATGATGGTGTAAAGAGATTTGTCGTAGAGATATTTCTAAGCATTGTTATAAAATATCAAACCTTACTTTAGAAGCAACTAAAGAATCATGTATAGAGATGTGAAAAAATGAATTATAAAACTCATGTAAAAGTTATAAATTGATAATTATATGCCTTCAAACACACTTTATGGAAACTGAAATTGCAAAATTAACTAAAGTCACATGTATAAAAATACACAAAAACCAGAATAAGCACAGACTTAAGGTAGAAATCCTCAATTTAAAACTGATCTGTTCTGAAGAACAAATCATTAGAAGAAAAAAAAGACTAATATTATTAATAAAATTATTCTAGTAAATGCATGAGGAAAATTTGCAAAGCATGGCAAGAAAAGAAACTTTTAAGACTGTTAGGATGACCCTCCCCAGATGCCAAAATGGCCGTTGCTGGTTAAGCCCCCTTCCCCCGTCTCTATGCCAGAATCTCCCGCCGAAACAATGGCCCCTCCCCCTGACTAGAGTCCCCAATTAGGTCCGTCGCGCCAATTTACCCAGGGGCGTTACCCACCACCCAATCACCCTGTGCAAAAAGGACCAATCCTAAATGCACACTTTCAAGCCTCCAACGTCACAAAGGGGGGGGCGGCTAAGGGATAAAAGGCCACTCTCACTCCAGTGAGGCGGGGAAGCTGTAACACCTTAATAAAGCTTTCTCCCACGGCGAGCGTCGTCAGCCTTTTCCCTTCCCCCTCCCGCCGCGTAAACCTAACATTTTGGTGAGATTCTGGCATAGAGACGGGGGAAGGGGTTTTGTGAGAAACCAGCAACGGCCATTTTGGCATCTGGGGAGGGTCATCCTAACAAAGACCAGGCAAGTTTGAGGGGATTCCTCAAACTCCTCTCCTTGGTATTTTCATATTACAATTTAGAAGTGATTATTTTTTCCACATCAGCAATACCACCATTAGAACGCTTTCCATGTGGATCACTTGTCAAACACTTCATTTATTCTACCAGGTCAATGTTTTCCCATATATTCGTCTTTCTTATCTAGCAACACAACTTCCTATCTTGTATGACAAACAGAAAAAGTCCCCAGGCTTCATTTTCCCTTTTTGAAAATAAGCTGTTTGTATTTTGATGAGGTGGACTGAGGTAAAGGAAGGAACAACAGACTTACTAGGGGATTTGATAACTTGAATTCAACCTTACATTTGGGTTTCTCGTTTTTCTCTTACCAAAAAGGTGGTATTAAGATTCAACGAATTAATGTAGGTTAAGGTGCTTAGAAAACAGTGAATCACTGTCAAGTGAGGGCATTGTTGTTTCCTGAATTAGAGCACAGTAGCCTGTGAAAACGTACTTTCAGCAAACAGGTCTGGCCCAGAGCTTACTGCCCCACACAGAGCACAAAGCCCACTGCATGGCTGCCCCAGATAGAGGGCAAAGGGCAGGTATGCACAGGAGGCCCCAAACTTTGCCGGGTCAACCAAGAATTCTGCTGTTTCCTGAGGCTGGTCTAAGTCTCCCCAGGTGAGGTATTTGTAAGAACTCTACCTGGAGCTCCCCTAGCCAGGGAAATTCTTGGAGATTTAAATCCCCCTGGAATTTAAATGCCTCAGTAGTTCAGCTGCTTGGTCTGATACGCCCAGGGACATTCTAAATTCTTCCTATGTGTGACATACACCCTATAAGGAGTTGGGCGACAATCCGGTCTCTCAGGACTGAAGGTGACCTAAGTCTTCTGTGAGTCACCAACCTGTAGCTCTTTAGAACTACCTGTAGTTCTTTAACTTGTAGTTCTTTAGAAAGAAAACAGAGTTCAGGTCCAATTTGAGCCAAAAATTTGACTCAAAATTAAGTTTCAAATCTCTTCACCTTGGGGGAAACAAAATGCACAGTAATTTCACAGACTTTTCTCTGGGAAAGATAAAATTAAAAAAGACCAAAATTTGCAGTATTTTTCTGTATCTGTGATTTCCTCCATTTTCCCCCTTCCATTTTAGCCATTTGTAATAAGCATATTAAAACCCTGTATGTATTGTACTGGCTCCAGTTTAAGAGTTTGATTCCAGCTGCTGCAAAACACTACAAATCTGACTGCTCTACAGCACGTTTGCTCCAAATCTAAAATACTCATTTTGTAATAATACCTTTAATATAGCAAGAATTTCTTAAAATTTAACTGAATCACTAATAATGGATAAAGCACGAATAATTTGATAGTGAGCTTTATTATACTATTGATTAATGCAAAGGGATTCTCTGGGAGGCAAGTAAGATACCTTAAAGATGAGTATTACAGCTATAGAATCAAATTACACATATGTACATGTATCAGACACTCGTTTCAGAATTTGGTTATATGGCTGGTAATATTACATTAATAGAAGCATTTCCTTTGAAAGAAATTCACTAAAAATCTACAGTATTTGCATAATACACTCATCATTGGCTCAATGCTGTAGCTAAGGGCTCAGTCTCAAGTCTTTTTATTTTTTTGACAATACTAGGGATAGAACCCTGACCCTTTTGCATTGTAGGCCGTTGTTCTACCACTGAGCTATATCCTCAGCCTTCAACCTTTCTTCAGAACAAATACATTATACAACTAAGGGTGGCTTAACCAGGTAATCAACAACTCAGGTCAAAATACATATGTTTTCTACCCCCCCACTTAGCACAGCAGATAATGCCTTCACACACATATACAAGAAAGCTATGCAGTAGTACCTTAAGAGTACATGAAAACAAGTATCACTTAATAAGAATTAGTGTAATTTTAGCTAAAGAAAATGAATAGGGT
The DNA here is from genome assembly GCA_004026905.1 of Hystrix cristata. Lineage (NCBI taxonomy): Eukaryota > Metazoa > Chordata > Mammalia > Rodentia > Hystricidae > Hystrix > Hystrix cristata. The sequence goes on along the minus strand of PVJO010003544.1, from coordinate 72,996 downwards.
AGCACAATCACATTTGGAAAAATAAACCCAAAATCCTACAAAAATATGAAAACAAAAGCTATATTAAGAAATCACTAGGTCAGATATTTGGAGAGGTTTTTTAAAAAGAGGGTGCTCAGTGTCCTTCATATTGGTCTTAAGTAAGCCATTTTTTCATTAGCCCTGCAGACCAGGCAATAAGCAAAAAATTGCCCAGAGGCCAGTGAGTGATGACTACAGGAGCAGTGTTAACTAACTATGGTGTGTGTGTTAATTTTAAACATGCAAAACAAGTGTTAAGCCAAGGCCAAGGAAGAGTATTTTATTTAATCATTCTGACAAAAGTCATATATATCTGTATATGTTTATATGGAGAGAGTTCTTCTTTCTTTATCTTAGAAAATATTTTACATAAGGACTTACTACAGATCAAACTCAGTAACTGTGTGTGTGTAGGCAGGGGGGTATATATGTATATATGTGGTTGCCATTCTCCTATAGAAATAGGACTTCTTATTCTCAATTTCAGCAATGACTTCCTTACAGTCTGCTCCTACACACATCAAGATTAGATAAACAGTTTAAGACCCTCAACAAGTGCCTGATATTATGTCTATTTCTTGTTCATGGAGTATCTGTAGCAGTTTTATCTTTACTGTTGAATAGGCCTTTTCTAGATTTCTATACTTAGAAATACATACATTTTGCTTTTTTACTACAGATGGAAAAAATAAACTGCAACACATAATTCCACTATAATAGTATATATTATATGAATACTTTGTGTTCCATACTCAATTTTTATTGATTTTAGTTGACCTTATTTTCAAGGGCTGTGCAAGCCACAGATTAAACAAGTAAAAAAAGGGTTGGCGATTTAGCTCAGTGGTAGAGCACTTGCCTAGCAAGCACAAGGCCCTGAGTTTGATTCCCAGCAGCGCCTCCCCGCAAAAAAATAAAAAATAAACATGTAAAAAATACACCTGCTTGTGGATTTTGAGCCTCACCTACCAGCAAATTTTATCTAATACTTTGTGCTAAAAATTAATTTAATGAATTCTTACAACTGTAACACTACTATTAAACTTGATTTAAAAATAATAACGACAAACAGAAAGATGAATTTTTGCAAATGAGGATCAGGAGATGGAAGGAAAGGAGAGAGAGAAGGAGGGAGGGGACATAAAAGAGAATTAAGATGTTTTGTTGTACACATACCCACTCCCCACAATAAATGTAATCATTACGTACTGTAAATGTGTACTAGTAAAAAGTAAAAAATGACAATACAGATGGACAGCCTCAAAGTTACCTGGAAGGTAACATTTTTCCCTCCTAAAAAGCAACTTTATACCTCAAATGGAAAATGTGCCCATTTCTGGGAATATGGACAAAATTCCTTATTGGCTCCATTTAAAGCTGCCTTCAAGGATTGTATTAAACTTAATTATGAAAGATTACAAATGAGATGATATGTAATTGGTACCAGCTGCAGTTCGTACTGGAAAGCATAAATACAAATGGAATTACTTATTTATTTTTATTTATTTACTATTCAAATGACAGTTGCAAAACTAGTAGGGATAAAACTGACCTTCTTCTTTTATCCTATTGAGTTTAAAATATTTTTTTATTTAATACTAGCAGTAGAGGTAAATGTCCCACTTAAAGACTCCTTTCACCCCTAAAAAACCAAAAGAATGGAGCAACACAAAGCAATTTTCTTTCCACTCTCTAATTAGTAGCTTATTGTTTTCATATCAGAATTAGCGATTTGGGACGAAATTTTCCTCAAGCGACTCTATGAATTTTTAAAAATCTCTATCTAATTTCTTGCTGAAATTCTTTGTTTTTTTTAAAGGAAGAAAGAAAGATAAAAGGAGGTCTAGGAAAGAAGAGACTGCACCTGGGGAGGACGGCTGGGTGGTGTGCTTATCAGGGGGGCAGGACCCATGGCCGAGGCAGCATTCAAGCTCCTTTCCCTTTCATCCTGGTATATTCGGTCTCTTTCAGCTTCTGGTAACTGCAAGAAATTCTGCATAGCCCGAAGGTTTACCAGCAAAGACTGGGATGCGGTCTTGGGGTCCTCTTCCTTCCGGAGGATTTCTGAAAGCAAGCCCTGCAGGAATGAAAGGCACAGGGTGAGCTTGCTCCTCCTCTGCTCTGGCAGCCAGCAGTGACCCTTTCCCCCTTTCTTCCACTCTATTTAGAAAGCGGACAGTCAGAGGCATTAATTCTGCATAAGAATATATTAGTTACAATTGAAGTATAGGAGAGCCTCAACTGCATTCTTCATTTTATTAAGCATCTGCGTTATATTTGACATAGACTGAACTGCCTAAAAGGTCTTCATCCTTTGAGTAACTTGCCATAAAATCTTTCCTAGAGAGATGACACGGAGGAAGAACAAATGAAGTCTTCTTAACACAACAGCATTGGACTGTATAGTTCTCGACCTGCCTAGACAAAGACAGTGGAATGCCAGTAGCTTAGTACGTAAAGATTACAGCTTTCTAAAGCTGTAAGTAGAACTTTTAAAGAAAATACCAGACAATGAACTGTGACACGTCAGAAAAAAATGAACATTACTATTTCATCATTTAAGAATTACACTATATTTTCATGGGCAATGTTTTAAGTTTTTTCTTAATCTTCAAATTATCTAAGTAAATGACACCAGGTGGTTCTTTCAATTTGCCATTTAAAGGAACCACTGACTATCCCAAAAGATTCTAAATACAACCTTGCTATATTACACCACTGGGCAACAAGTTAAAATTTTGAACTTTGATCAAATTTGAAATACATAATCATTGTTTCATATTCCAAAAACCCTTAATAGTATTCCCTGGAAAATTATGAAATTCAGTAATTATCAGATTTCTTAAAAAATAAAATGCATTATTAGTAACAAAAGAAATTTACACCACTGGAACACTCCTTCAAGGTGTCTTTCTTCCCCCAAATTACAGGATAGTATTGTTTTTAACTTTTGGAAGGACTCTTAAAAATAAGTTTTATTACCAATGTGTTTAAGGGATAGTATGAAAGAAAAGTACCCCCAAATTTTTCCAGTAACTTTATAAAGGCTGGACATCCTGTATCTCTTTAATGTCGTGTATTGACTAATGCTTGAAATTAACAAGGTGTATTTGCTTTCTTTACTTTGCAAGAGTAGCAGCTTCTCACAATGCAGTTCAGAATAAAATCTCATCAAAATTTATATATAATTTGTAAATCCACTTTCCAGTAACTCTCCAGAAATGGTTAAGTGGTACCTTTGTGTGAGGGAAGGTAAGATGTCAAAACCACGGAGCACTATGAACCTAGCCTTGCGTCCAATTCAAGATAATGTTCCGTATTGCTTAAATGTAACAGTTGGGTGCAGATAGTATAAAAGCACTGCCCTCTTTTTAAATGATTTATAAGCTGGGACTAAAGAACTTCCAACAGTCTCTAGGGGCTTCACAAAAGCAATTTTAAAGAAACCTCTCACTTGGTCTATTCCAATCACAGTCTGGAAACTGGACCTGAACTTTTAGTTTCAACCTAAAAAATATGACTGCAAAAAGAGGGGCACATGTCATTTTATTCACATTATCAATGACTAATGCTGCCACTGGGTCCACATAAGAACAAAGCACCTCTAGTCAGTTTAACTAAAATTCAGTCAAATAGGCAGTCAATTATCCAGCTATTTATTTTGCACAATGCCAACTAATTAGATGATTTCTGATGTGTCACACAAAAACCAGAACACAGGTTACACACACAAGCACACACACACACACACACACTCTCTCAAACGAAGGAAAAGTCTGAAAATAGGTATAAGAAAATAGCCCTTCCTCACCACTCTCCCAACCAACTATTGTGTATTTTTAAACGTCCCTGGTAAAGCAATGTATCTCAACCACACAGTAATACAGATGTAAACATTCAATATTCGTAAATACAATGTTATAAATCCTTTAATATTCAGTTTTGTCATGCCAACACAATGCCTACCACATAAGTGTTTGATAAATATTTACTCAACAGATTAATTATGTTTACACAGATCACAAAAAGAAAGAAATTGCAAATAGATGATAAAAACGTGACCGAAAACCCATGGGTAAATTCTAATGCTAATTACTAGTGCAGAGTGGACCTTCACTGAAAAGTTATGTGGTGCAGTCTGAGATGTTATCTACACAATTGTTTTTAAAAGATAGGTTGGGGCAAAAGATAGCCTAGAGATATTTAGGAGAAATATGTGAAATTAGATATTTAAAAATCTTGAATAACAAAGTAATGTATCATTTATTTCTACCAAAAATGTTTCCTGAAGCAGCAGAGAACACAGAAAAATGAAACACATGAAAAAATACGTAATAGTCAAGTCTTGCTAATGTGAGCCTAAAACATCTTGCTATGGCTTAGGGTAGAAGATAACGTGTCACTTGGGAGAGAATTTAGAAAATTCTCTACCCTCTGCCTGTATTTTGAAGTTGATATGGCTTCCCATTTAAGCACAATAATGTTGCAGGAGCAAAGCATTTTATTTCCACTTAAATTAATTATTGTACTGGAACAAGAGCAGTTTTTCTGCCTGGAATATGCTGATAGTCTGATGCAATGTTTCAAACCTACAAACACTCAACAAGCTCTAAAACAGCCAGTGTAGACAATCTCCTGTGTTTAGAACCCCCCCCCCTTCTTTTTGGCCCGGAGCTTTCAATGAGGGGAGTGCCCCCTGGTGGAAATGCTTGAAAATATTGTTAGAAAATGTTTTGATTAGTGTTAATTACAAAAAGAAAAAAAGTCATGTCACTTTAGAATAATTGTGGATGCAAAATGACTATCAGAATCAAGATATGAGAATGCACATTCTGATTCCATTTGGGTCTGTTGTTTGAATAGCTGCATCTGTGGATTCAGGTTGTTTGTGGCACCCCCCTCTCCCATTTTCTACAGTTTAAAATGCAGTACGGACTTGCCAGGTTAGGTCAAGGTCCTGTGTAGTAATTCCCCATGGTCGACTGATAGAGGGCTCTCTTACCAAAAATCCATCTTCATACTAAAACAGAAGTATGACAAGGCCCTCATATGCTTTATTTATCACAGAATATGCTAAGATACCAGGATTAAAACATCAGTATCGTGCACCATAGGTAATCAATAAATTTGCTGAACTAAATTAAATAAAATCATTAGTCATTTTTGTTTCTAAAAAGAAGCTGAAAGTTGTATATTATATTGGAAGTTACCAGCAATTAATTTTATTGGAAATGAGTAGCTGTAGTTCATTGGGACATCACATCTTACAAATAATTAGATGTGTGTTGCATATGTGAAAACATAAAAATGTTCTGCATTGTCCTTATGTAGTGGTTGAGAATCCTAATCTTTTCAATTAAAGAATGAATTTACTGATGAATTTCTAATTCTTACATTCCAATAGAGTTTATATTACAAGTAAAATTCATAAAGAAAAATTCTCGATAAATATTATCAGTAATTCCAAAAGCTAATTATGAATTCTTTAAAATGTCAGATAAGTGAAACAAACTGCCACTCTGAACAAAAAGCCTGTCTGGCCTCCCGTTTGTCTCCTCTTTGAACATAACTGCTCATTCAAATAGATTTTATCAGCTTCATGGAACTTCAAAGCCCTCAGAAAGAAAATATGATTTGATGAAACCTCCCCTCTAAAAAGAAAATACATAAAATACTCTTCAAGGTTACCTGCCTCTGTTGTTTGGTGAATTTTTAATCACATGTCCAGGTGAAAGACTATTTTCAAACTCCACCTACTCTTCACCTACTCTTTGGACTCACGCCAAGTAAGTTACAAGTAGATGCATTTATCTCTGTCCTTTGGTAGGCTAATAGAGAGCTGTCATGCTGGGGTAATAGCACCTTTTTACCTTTTATTCAATAGTGATATGGATAGTGGACTTTTCTTAAATTACACTGTGAAGAATTATAGGAACACAGTAGCAATTTCTGTTATACTTAAGCAGGCAAATTTCTCTCCACCACATAATTTACAGAACTCAAATTCAATAAAACATTACATGATGGTCCATTACTGTTATCAGTTTTGAATAATCCATCTTCATTTTTTATTTTACTGGAAAATAAAGTGTGCCAAAGACAAGAGGAGGAGGGAGAAAGAGAAAAAAGCCACAGAGTGGGATCAGAGTTAAACTCTTTTATTCTATTTGTAGGGAGGGGACATTAAAGAATGTATTTTCTTGGAGTTGGGGATTTAGCTCAGTGGTAGAGCACTTGCCTAGCAAGTTGCAAGGCCCCGAGTTCAATCCGCAGCAGCAGCACGCCCCCTCCTCCACAAAAAAATATATTTTCTTGTATCACAAACTTTAAATACCAATATTACAGAGGGTGAGTTGTAAAGTATAAAATCTAGCTTTGGCAATTACTTTTAGCCATAGGTTTCCATTAAAAAGACATCAAGTAGGCATAAATGAATGAATGACATATGCTAAAAGCTGGAATCTTCAAGAGCTATTAAAGAACATATGCCCATCAATTCAGAAGGGGGAAAATTCCTTAAAACAGGTAATTATATCATAAATTTTCAGAAAAGGTAGACTTTAAAAAAAGAGTCATGTGTGAAAATCTAAGAGAGGATCATGTTTTAATTTAGGAAACCCTATTAAAATGAGGAGAAAATCCTCAATCAAAAGTTGAAACATGAAATCCAAGATTTTAAAGTTATTCTGAGCTGTCAATGACTAAAACAATTCTCAGTTCAAAACCCATACTATGATTAATGTTTAGCATGCTGTTTATAGGGCATAATGTCTTTATCCAACCATATGATATAATTTTGTGTTGTTATGTACATACTTCGCATGAATTTTTTTAAAATTTGAAGTTGGAATTACACGTTGCAGTAAGTGCACACAAATGTGTGATGTGCAATTTAACTCTGCATAGCTCCTTGTCTATACATACGCATTAGCATGTGTATTTTCGTACTCCACACTCACTCCATACTTTCACTCTGCACCTGCTTTTATTGAAATGCATACACTTTGAAATAAACACACTACATGCATTCATATGAATGTATAATCATTAAATGCAGCTGTGTGTGCGCGTGATTTTTTAAGTATGACCGCTGAAAATACATACATGCTTGCGTGTGCAAAAGCTAGTCATCAGCCAACGAACATTTAAATATACATATAAAATCACTCCTATTTAAACCAAACCACTTCAAATATGCCCCAGCATCTACTTCTACTAAGGAGTGCCAATTATCACTACAAAGGTTTACAATTAAAACCCCTTTATAGCACAGGCCCCCAAATAATATTTTGGTAGTACTTTTTTTCTAAATTGTCTATTTAAAAAGAGGTACCTGTCTGAAACTGTATCAGGTTTTCATTCTTTTTTCATCGTTAGGAAAATAAAGTCATTTTTAATGTCAACCACAAAGATACCTGTCTCTTTGAGGAGATTAACTTGCTATTAAGAGACAATTCTACCTTTCTTCCAGTAATAAATCCTATAGATATCTGTGGCATTTTTCAGTGTAGGACCCAAAAGCAGAAACAATGGTGCCAGTAAGAGCTGTGGCATCAGAACCCAGGAAAACGTTGGCCATGGGTGGTGATCTGCCTTTCTCGCCTCCAGCTCAGCCCCTGAGGCGCTCATCACAACATAAAACGCACTTTCCACAGTGCTTTCAGATTAACTGCTCAATTTTTAAAACACTTATCAATAAATCTATAATTTGTGTCTATGACAATGTTGTCTTTATCTATGGGCTTTAATTGAATTCAACAAGCATTATTATACTTTTATGCAGTCTTATTTTTGCCCAGTACTGAAAATTACTAGTACTGTATTTACAAAAATAAAGAATGCTACAAGAAATGGGAATATCTAGAGGGATGATTTTGGATTCATGTTTGTTTTTTTTTTAATGATTACCCCCAAATAAAATTAAATGCCACATTAAATTTACTAGCTAATAATGAACACAATTTTTAAGCTGTAAAAATATGGAACTAAGTAAAAACCATATGATTTTAACCTGAGACACAAACATACATACATACATACATGAAAGGCTGAAAACAAATACTTTGGTCCAGACTCTAAACTCCCAATCTAGTTACAGCAACCAAAAATAAGCCACAACTAGGCTTCTCCTACGTATGGAAACTCTGCCAATAAGGAATACTAGATTATTTTTGTAGTAGAATTTTATTCTTATAATTATATAAAAACTTATATATGAAGAATAATACAAGTCAGGCCAAAAAACAAAAATAATCTGACAAAAGAAAGAAGAGTAATAAAACAAGAAAGGTGAGAAGACATGTCTTCAAGCTCATCAAAGTTATATATTCTGATTTTTTTAGTGTGCCTTGGGTGAAAATAAGCATACATACCATACTGGTTTCCAAACAAAGGAAAAATTCTTTTATTCACAGTTTAATAGAATCAATTTGTTTAGGGCTTCTCAAAAGTCTTATATCTTCTGACTTCTCAGATCATGTATCATCTTTTTCCATGTCCCTCTACCTCCATCCATGTGACAGATAATATCTTCATAGGAATTTGCCCAGGACAAAGGTATAAACACTAAGGATTTATGCAGATCTCAATGGGAAGTCTAAAAATGGGTCTGCACACTAAGACCTGCAGCCCAAACGTACCTCATGGCCTGTTTCATGGACAGACTGAAGTTCAACCCATGTCCCTCTGCTTATTGTTCATGGCTCCTCATCACTACAATGTGATAGAGATTTTAATGGCCCTCAAAACCTAAAATATTTCTATCTGGCAACTTACAGAAAAAAGTGTGCTGATCTCTGGTCTGAAGAATGGGTTTGGAAGAATATGAACAACAGCATGAGAAAGAGGACAAAGCTAATCAACATTTTATGTTAATAAGCCCTATTAATTTTTTAAATGGCTGCTTACAATACAGGCAATTGCTACTGGACTTTCAAAATGTCAGCAATTCTGTTCAACAAAACACATTTTATACTTAAGTTTGATATCAGTGAAAACATGGAAAATATACTAAGCTTAAAGCCTAGAATCCCACCCAAGTCCTTGACCAACTCTTGATACCTTTCTTAACTTTCTATTACTAACAGTTTATAGGAGCGTAGGTAATGCCAGTGTGGGATGTTTTTATATTTGATTTATTCTTGCAAGGTCTCTCACTTTGGATCAATCTGTACATAGTTATCCCTTGAGAAAGGAGCTATATTATATGGAAAGGAGTTAAAAAATTTAGCTGCCACCACAACAAGCAAGATGTTCACGTGAAGAGAGAGGAAGGTCAAATGTTAGTACAGAGTCAAAGAACAAACATTAGCATACATGGGACGGAAGAAAGAAGAAAGGGGAAGGGAAGAGCGAGCAAAAATATTCATAAACAGAACAAAACTGACCTGAGTTCTGTTAAAAGCCACGCGTGCAAACACTGCCTGGGAGATTCCTGCTCGTTTTAGTTCATCGCGTACCCACTGGTAGATCTCGGAAGACACCTCTGTGTTGGTTGAAACCTGTTGCTCCAAAGGCTTATTCATAGATCTACTGACAGGGGGAGGATGGTTCAAGTATTGTTGGTTTAAGGACTGCTGGGCTAGGAGTCTATTCACTGCATACTGCTGGTTCAGCAGCTGGGCCATCACTAGCTGCTGGTTGACCAACTGAGGACTGATAGGTGTTGATACAAGCCCAGGATGCAGGTTCGGAAGAGGGGTCCGGACAGAGGGCTGGCTGCCGTGCGAGAGCTGCGCTGGGGATGGAGGCTGCTCGGCTGTGCTCCCAGGGACCGGCTGCTGGCCAAAATTGACGTGGTTTGCACCTTGCTGGGACAGTTCAGAGAGACTATCCATTTCAACTGAAGGGGACAGAAGGTAAAATCACATTCCGTCAACAGTGATGGGCACTGACAGAGATTTTGGATCATTTCCTAAATAAAAAAAAGGCAGTAGGCACAGGGCCTGCTGAAGAGCCAAAGAAATCAAGACAATTTCAAGATGGAACTTACCAGACTGTAGTTTTGTTTTCCTCTTCTGAACAATTCCACAAACTTTCAAAGTAGGGCAATACTCCTGATCTCATTTTTCAATATGTAGCTTGGACTTGAGGGATAAAACCTACTATATCCAAATTTTCTGTGTGACTATATATAGGGTCAAACTTACAGCCTCGAGTAGGTTTGTATAACTAATGATTTACTTTAAAATGACTTCTAGGAAAAATATCACTTATTTAAAAGCAAAAGAAACTAAGTTGAACTAAGAAGTTTATGATAATAAGCAACTAAGGAAAATAAATTTACAAACATTTTTCTCCTGATACTAACTTTAGTGATTAAGGAAAAATGTGTGAAAGAAAAAAGATGACATAAAATATTATCTACATAGCAGTAAATACAAAGATATAGTCTATATAATGAAGACGTGGTAAAAATGGGCATAATAACTGAGTGTTCTAACTGAACATCAAACTTAGTATCTTGCATGGCTTGTTTAAGTGTAACCATCAAGGACAATAGGTGTATCTGCAAATATTTCTTGGAATAAAGCAAGTGATTTACTGTATAATAAGGCAGTATACCCTGTGTTAAGACCCATTTTTTTTTTCTAGAAGCTATAGCTAGTAGCCAGGCATGGTAGCACATGCCTATAATTCCAATACTTAGGAGGCTGAGGCAGGGGGATCACCTTGAGTTTGAGGCCAGACTGGGCCACATAAGTGAGTTCAAGGCCAGTTTGAACTACATAGTGAGACCTTGTCTCAAAAAACTTAAAATGAAATACAGCTATTGCTATCACCAGATGCTAAAGGCAGTCTTGCAAGGAAGGAGCAGGGAGTCATTCTGGTACACAGTCATATGGTCACTATTTTGAGGTATATTTCTACCTACTAGAAATGAATACTTCTCCCTTGGCTGGATCTTTCATGTAGAGTGGTGAAGAGTCAGCTCTAAGTGTGTCAAATACTTGCTGCTACACAGAGGGGACTGGTTTGATGTTCTTGACTGAAAAGGTTCAGCGTGGAGCTCTGTGAATAGGTAAATCTTTCCAAATTATACTGTACTTCCCATATATAGACTCTATTTTGATTTTAATGATCATTCCTCTTGTCATTAAATATGCAGGTTTATATTTAGAGGAACTTACCATATTACTCTAGTCACTGATATATGCAAAATATAACTAAGAATTGGGGGAAAAAACCTTTAATTTTTACCAGTGATATCAGCCCAAGTGGGCCATTCACAGAGAATAGTAATTCAAGCAATTATTCCAAAAATGATGCATTGTCTTCATTACAGCTCTAAGCTATAAAAGGCAAAGAATCTGTTTGGGTAGATGGATAGCTTTTCTTCAAATATTAAAAGCTAAAACATGCTCAAAATGTGGGTTCCCTTGTCTCTTAAAATCTTTGGGTAAAGTTATAGTTGTTACTATTAGATGAATGTAATGGAAATAAAAAATAGATTTAAAACAAACCATAATGTTATGCATATTAAACATCCCACTCCTATATTATTTTAAAATACACAGTCAGTACAACTATGTGGAAGAAACCATTAATAGAAATTAAAACATTAACCTTAATCGTAATGTTTGCTTGTGTGAGCCTGAACAAACTCAACATGGAGAAAATGCCATGATCTAAATGGTCACATACAGCACTCAACCTTTATCTGTTATTTTATACTGCAGATAATTTTACCGTATTTCTTACGTAACAAATATTAACTTAAAGTTGCAATGTTAAGATATGATGCAACGTTGAAAAGTTTAGAAATTATGCAATGGTAAACCAGTATGCTCACCAAAGTGCCTGCCTATGGGAGTGTGGGGGCTGGAACCACTGGATCTCGATTGTGTGAACTATACATACAGTTTAGTAAGATGAATTCCTTAAAAATTAGGTATAAAAACAGATACCGTTTCTTTCAAATAAGAACCAAAAACCTAAAACCATGATTTACCTCTGAGAGAAATTACAGCTAATATTAGTTATTCAAGGCCTGGTTAGGTCTTCACTGAGATGTTAAAAAAATGACAGCTTCCCTCCTCACGCCTCGATTTCCTGCATGTCTGACAACCAAGTCAGTTTGGCTGATTTAAACACAAACATTTATTGAATTTAATTATCTCATTATACTCATACCCACTCCCCACCCTCAAAGAAACATTCTAAATTGATCTCTAATTGAGCAATCAAAAGACCTGGCTTAAAATGTGACTTTGATAAACCCCCAAATGACAAGTAATGGTATGTAGCTACCACTGCAATGATTTTTTGCTTACCCATCATATCTTTTGTCTTCTTGAAATGTTTGTACCACCTTCCAAATTCTTGACATTTTGCTGCTGAGACATTTGCATAGTAAGTGCTGTTCACAATGGAAGAAATCATACTCTGCATGAAGGGGGGGAGAACATTTGTAATATATAGCATCACAAGATGTAACACAGAAATGATTTCAATTGTGCAAACTGTTTCTTTTAATCAACTGATGACCAATACATTTTTGTTTTATACTTTAGCTTCACACTTCAACTTCTTAAAATTCATTATATACACCATCAATTACGTATTTAAGTAGCAAGCAATAGCCCACTGAGACCACTATAAGGCTATCAAACCCAAGAACTTTTGCCTTAGCATTACTTATCCAGTCTCCATGAGTATTAGCTATTCCTAGGCTGACAAACATTCACAGATCCCAAGAAATCCAAATCCATGAAGACAACATAATAATTGCAATGCATAAATACTTTGAGGTTTAGTGCCTGGGCTGTACATCCTTGATACTCTAACTATGGTCCAGGGACCAAAAACATGGGCATCACCAAGGAGCTTGCTAGAAATACAGGATTTGGGCCCTTATTGAGATCTTACCAAGATCCTAGGGAATCTGATTCATGTGCATATTAAAATTTGAGAAACATTACTTGTACTTTCCTTCTGTTAGATTTTAGTTGGTGGTATGCTAACATTATTAAAACTTTAACTGATCACTTTGAGAAGAAACAAAACTATTCATGGAGATCCTCTATCAGAAGAAAAAGGCAACCTGCAATCTTATTACTGAACTTATCTACAGCAAAGTTTGAGCTCTAAATTTCAACTGACTATAAAAAAAACTTTAATATTTACATTTCATGCTTACTAAATTTCTCAAGGACACCATAAAAAAGAAAATGACCTATTTTGTCACTTTAATTTATGCAGCTTTAAATAAAAGCCCAAAAAACAGTCAACCATTTAACATACAAAATAATGATGATAATTTTAATATATTACTAAAAGGAAGTTAAAAAGAAAAACCTCACTTTCCATAAAGAAAAGCGTTTTCTTCCCAGAAAAGTTTGGCTATGGTAATTTCAGTGACTTAATTCTTGGTTCTTTTAAACCACGATACCCATATTTTCTAGTAACAGCTAAATTAATTTCCTATAGAGTCTTAGGAATGAGACTGTGCATCACCAGTCTATCCCTCGCCCCCATGAGTAGAAACACGAGATGCTACATTTCAGACTTCAGTTGTTCTACGGGGAAATAGTTTACAGAAGGCAGCATTGTTCAGGAGGCAGTGAACAACCAGAAAAGCCAGTTCGGGGACAATGGTATTTTTATATCATTATCTTCTTCAAGCTACTTCTAATGGAAAGCTCTTTGGTTATTATTAACTCTCCTGACATCCATTATCAGTGTTAATTTTGTAGCATGCGCACATTTCTGTAACGTGTAAATTTGGGAGATATGTGAAGAACGTGGAGTGATGGATAAGGTAGAGTTGCATTATTTATGTAAAATACAGCTATCTCTGCTAAGAGGCACTGTGATAGTATCTTTTTTTTTGACACTTTCTACTTTATAGTCATTTTCTCATTTTATTTCTCTAAAAAGACATTCTTAATGTGCTGGTGATGCTCTGCCATTAATCCAATAATTTGCAATTTCACTAAGAGCCTCCCACAGTCCACAGTGCAAAAAGACACTTAGCAGGGTTGCCAAAACCAGAGCCAGAAGATTACCTGATTCAGTTAACAATCAGTCAGCTTCAATCTCACTTACTCTATTCTAATGATGGATCAATAAAGTCAGACAGTAATAAAACTACTCAGATCACTGATGGATAACAGTGATTCTGCAAGTGGATGACAGGTGATGTTCTTCTACTTGGTCCAATTTTAAAAAAATTATTAGTCTTTACCTAGACATCCTGACAGTTTCTTATATATTAATGTAATAGTACATACACATGTTAGACACAGTTTATGTCTCGCTTTTTAGAAATGTATGGAATGTCTAAATTTTGTTGAGGTTTTTGACAAACATCCAGTCCACTTCAGTTTGCCAACAGTTCTACATTATGAAATTTTCTCTTTGATACATACCTATTATGTGCATGGCTGGTACTAAGGATACAAAGATAGATAAGACAAAGATTTTGCCTACAAAAGTTTACTATTTATTAGGAAGACAGATAATATAAACAGACCACCTTGATGTAATTCAGTGTACCAAGCATGGAGATGTATGCGAGGAAAAAAAGAAGAATCTACAGTGTGTGAAAAGAAAATTCTGAAATATTTTTATAAAACTAAAGCCCATATATAATAGTGCTATGTAAGTCATTATTATCCATATGTGGAAAATAGTATCTATATGTCCATCACTGTTAAAGCTTCCCTTTGCCCTTGCTTAACCTTAAATTGGTAGGCTGTATCCATTAAGTGGTTTTTCTGGATACTTTCCACTCTGTCAAGAGGTATGTGCTTCGGAAACTCTGACTAATATAAATATTAGCCTAAGCAAAACATGAATTAAAAGGCTAATCCATAGGTTATATAACACATGTCAAAGAAAACTTTTGGAATCTCTACTATTCTATGCTTTCGTAGGGATGGGAACGATTCCACAATTTAAGTAATTTGGGATCACCTCTATCTTATGGGAGCAATATTCAGGAATATGTATAATTAAATTGCTCACAGAGCCACTTCATGGAACTTTCTTTTTCTTGTGGTAAAGTCCCTATTGCAGGCTTAGGTACTTCATACAAGCAGACTAGTGAGTTTTAGTGGCAGGAGAAGAGAAATTACAGAATCTCAAGGTACACATGGCATTTGAGACATCACAATCAATACTGTAATCTCAAATCTGAAAAATCAGAAACACCTACTGTTCTAATGATAAAAATAACAGAAAGTCAAGATTGGTGATATTTTTCTAGGGGGTGGGAATGTATACAGAGTAGACCAAGGTCCATGTCTCAAATGAAAAGGACTTGGGATACTTATGTCAATTAAAAGGAGGCACTAGTTTCAAAAGACCGCATGAAACTATAAACTCACGTAGAACCGAGGCTGTGTGTTGTTTTCCAGTCCAGTGCCTGGCATTTATTAAATATACACTGAATGTGCACCTGATGAAATGGAATAGTGTGTCAAACACTAGAAATGTGACCGTGGGTCAATTAACTGACAATTCTACCACAATTTTCCATATTAAACAGGAATAATTACAAAGGAATAATAGGGGTTGTTTTAAAAATTCATTCATTCAGGCATTTCCCACCATTCATTCCATGCGTATTTACTGAACTACTATGTGCCAAGCATGGGTCAAGTCCCTAGGAAAATAATGGCTTGAAGAAACAAAATAATAGAAGTGATACAATTAGTACACAGAGCCTAGAAGATAGCTATCAAGCATGAATTTATAAGATGTTAATCACTATGACAACCTTTATGCCTCCTCCTTCTTATTGGCCTTTCATTATATGATCACATATAATCAGTCAACTATACTTTTAATAACAGAAGGGTAT
Source organism: Hystrix cristata (assembly GCA_004026905.1). Taxonomy (NCBI): domain Eukaryota; kingdom Metazoa; phylum Chordata; class Mammalia; order Rodentia; family Hystricidae; genus Hystrix; species Hystrix cristata. Next base: position 57,170 of record PVJO010003544.1, on the reverse strand, counting down.
AAAATTTTCAAAATGATATATTTTAAGTCAAATAAATTTTCTGAAGAAGGCTGAAGAATGTACTAATTAGATTATTAAGTAATGAGTCTAGTCAAAGGAAACAAGGGGAAGTATTTCTATCTGTTCCAACATTCCAACTTAGTGGTGTTTTCTGAAGCTGGCCTGAATCTGGTGGCTGACATCGAGGACAACATACCCACACCTCTGTTGGAGTCCTGTGCCCTCTCCCATCTCTGGCTAGCAGCTGTTCATCCTTCAGGGTAGAGCTCGTACATCTGCTTTTGTGGGGCCTTTCCCGACTTGCCAAACATCCTATGCACAATGGCCTCATATCATCTGTCAGACTATTTCCTACCACAACCCGAGCTTTACGTCTCATCTTGGTGCAGTCTAGACTGAGCACAGGGTTAGGCACAATCGGGTGATCAACAAAGGGTCAGTGAAATAATTCATTACTGCAGGACACCCAAACACATCTTTCCTTTCCTTTCCTTCAAGGTCAAAGATAATGGCAGCTTAATCGTCACATAAACCTTTAAAATCCATCACTTTTAGCTGTCACAAAAGAAATTATAGTTCCAAAACCTTTGTTCATTAACTTGCAAGTGATCCCTTCCCAGGTTTTTCAAAATACATCCAAACAGATGTCTCGGAAGTTGCAGGGCTCAGTGGTTATGTCATTCCAGTTCTCTCTTGGTGTCTATTTATATGAGCTCTCCAAATCACTTTGAAAAAGACACAACTTGTATGGCAAGTTTCCTGCTCAGTAGCCAGTATGTATAAAAACACCAGCGTTCTGGGAATAAAATAATCCAACTGACAAAACTCAGGCAGTAGAAATCCCAAGTTCAAATGCTACACAGTACACCAATGAATAAACAGGCCACAGCTTCCAGTGTTGGGAAATACAATTTGAAAGTTGGCAGAAATAGGCTGTGGGTCTCTTAACCTCAGTGTGACACAATATTCTCATCCTAGGAGCCAAGTTGTAAGCTCTTCTAAGATCCATAAAGCACATGTCTACTCCCTATGAGGAGCTTCAGTTCTTTCTGCGAGTCTGCTGAAGTTCCGATCTGAAAGAATGCCATCTTCACAGAAACCCCAGTCCTCTAGAATGATACCATCTGCCACAGGCTGAGCTTCCTTTTCAGCCAAATACATTATTTATAACCTTTCTAATTGTGAAAAGGTAAGGGTGGAATTTTTCTAAAGCCTGACTTACACATAGTTAGAACATTCAGAACCTTTGCTCTAAAATCTGCAGGTCTCTCAATTTGAAAAACAAAAAAGGAATTCATTGAGGTTACATAATTTTTCCAAATGTTATATTCTTTCAAACCTCTGCTAGGATATCATAGACTCTGTAGGTAGATACGTCCAACACAAAATGAAGGGAGATAGATTCATTTTTTTCTGTGTGGTCACCTTAGTAGCTACCGGATCGGCTTTGGAAATGTGAGGCCTTCTTAGAAAAAGATTCATCACCGGGAAAAGGCAGTGATCTGATTACTCTTAAAATTGCTTTGTTGTGCCTTTAACAACAACCAAAAAAACCCACCCCAAAACAATGCTAATCAGGTTATTCAATCATTTAAACCAAAACTGTTCATGCTTTTCTGCCAAATCAACCAACCACAGCAAAATCTGTTATCTCTGATTGCTCAGCTTCCAGTCAAAATACAGTTAACCCCCACTATACCAAAAGTTATCCAAAATACCCTTAAAACACTGTACGTTCATAGAGAATAAAGAGAAAACCATGCCATTTTTAAAGGGTAATAGGAGTGCTGTACCATATTTGCATATTACAATATACTCTAATAAACTAAACAGCCTGTACCGGAAGCCAGCAGCTCCCTGGCATTTCATGTGATCTCCGTACTGGCTTTTTGTGCACATTTTTTTGCTTTAAGCAGGATTGTGATATCAGGATCCAAACTTAGTAAGGACTTGCAGATGGGTTAACTGAGGTAGGAGGAGGTACAAACAGCATCTACAAAATGGTGGTTCACCCATGTTTAAAGCTTTCAGGTTCCCTCAGCAGAGGGGGCAAGGGCTACAACATCTTATTTACACAATTATCTAAATACGATTAAACAGCTGATGGACAAATATTAAACTGGAAAATGTATAGTCATTTCAGCTTAATGTAATCCTCTTTCTGTAAACACCCAAGATGATTTTTTTCAACCAGAACAGTCCTGACATCTCATAAGCCTAAGGGTGAATAGCAAGAGATTGTTTTTGATAGTTATAAATATTCAAAAGACATGCAGACCATCTGCTTTCATAATACAGGTAAAGCAAGACTGAAATGGTGACTGCTGTATAAAAATGATTCTTTTAACAAAGTCTTCCTCTCCTCGAAAACTATAAAGACAGATGTCAAAAACTGTTTACACAGAGCAATCAGGAGCGTGCAAAATGTAATATTCCTTTTACACACAGTGCTTGCTAAAGAGATTTTTTTTCTTTTTCTTCCCATCTGTGTGTTGCAACACATTTCTACAAGTTAAAAACATTTTTTTCAAACAGAGATCTCATGAATACCCAAAAACATGCTATCTGGTTTCTGAATGCTAATTAATTTCAACTAAGGAATCTGAGTCTCTTTTTCTGTAGCAAGGAAGGTATGTTTTGAATTGGAATACTCTAGAGACACAGCAAGGGGAATAATCTTGCACAGGTTTAATTCTATAAGGCAAATTTCACGGTTCTACCTTGTCTATAATATGTATCTGTTATGCCCATGTTTAAATGAAAGCACATCATTGCTAATGTCTTTGGCGTAAAGTCTAAAACAATTGTTTTCTGAATAAATGCCCATACATGCAGAATGTATACATAAAAAATCCTTAAACGTCTCAGTCTACTGAAAATGATGTACAAAGCCCTACAGTTAATTTTCAGGGCCAGAACACTAATCTTGACAGTAACCATTTTATGTATTGTATTAATGGTACAACGACATTAAGTAGCTTTTTATAATTTTCAATAGAAGGAGCATTTACTGAACAATCTGTAAAACTACTGGCTTTTTATTATTTCATATTCATTTTTTGATGAGTACAACTTCATAAGGTCTTGACCTCCTTCCTCTTTGTATTCTCCTGTCCTGTTTTTCAAGGGCCTGAATTTTCATAGCAGTTCATTATATGTCTGAGGAAAATTCAAAAGTCAAACTTTAACTTTAACTCTGCATTCAAACACAATTGAATCAACTCCACATTCAAATAGTTTTAACAGAGATCCTCTCTAAATGGTCTTCTCTTTTAAGCCCAAAAGGTATCAAATACTACAAACAAGCCCCTAAAAAAGCATCACATGAGATACTGACATGCAATGAATTTGTCGAAAATTAGCAAGTAGTCCTCATCTAGTATTTGTGGGTGAAAGGGACAGGAAAGGGACTTCAATTTATGAAAGTGAATGGCAGGATTTCTAAGTATAATATTCTGTTTGTGCTTGTTAGCTTATGTTCCCTGAATCTTTCCCTCTGGGTCTTCTATTGCTTTCTAAACTATTCTCTTGGGAGATACAACTGGGGTCTGTTTGAAATCTCAATTTGTTGAGATGAGACTGATCAATTCTAAATTTTACTTAAACTTCAACTGTCAGAGTTATGGCTCTTGCCATCTTGATCAAGCCCAGTGCCTGAAAATGGTATTTTCACACAGAATAACCCAGACACACCATTAAAAATAGAAACTCAATAAAAAGCTCCAAAGGAATACAAAAGGAAGCACAGAAAGAACATACTCGATTCTGTTTTAATTTTCCTAATACATTTCCTAAAGAGGAAAATGTGATCATTTGAAAGCAGGGAAATTTTATTTAATTATTTAAAAACCCAATTCATAACTTTTAACGAAAATGTTGGTTCACAGTTTATATGGCAGCTCTCTCATATAATTAAAGCAATCTTTAGGGGGTAGTGGTGGTGATCGAACTCAGGGCCTTGTACTTGCTAGGCAACTGCTCTGCCACTGAGCTAAATCTTCAGCCTCAAAGTAATTATATAATCTCCACATAATATCTTTTGACCGGATTCTCTATTCTGTCCTTGTGTATAAGTACCTGTCTAGATCTTTCTAACTATACTGAAACTTTCATACTCAAAACAAATCTGTTAGTAAATAGAATTTAAATTGGAAAATATTTGCTAACAGGTGTATTATTACTAAGGGTAGCTGATATTTCAAATTAACTACACAAAAGGCTATAATATAAAGAGAATTTAACTAGTTAATCTCCAATGTCCCTTCTAACAGCATTACGAGTCTAGGAAATGCATAAGTCTTCTCAGAGTGACTAAGGAAGAGTCGATTGTAGTACACATCATTCATTCTCAGGCACTCACTGTGCAAACATTTCCAACTAGAGTTTTATTTTTAGGAAAATTAAAACTCTTTTTCGTTGTATTTATGATTACTGAAACTATAAATTATAAATACAAAGTTATAATCATTAAGCATTATGCTAATTCAAACATAATTTTCACGATTTTTTTTTTTCTGATCTGAATCCACAAAGTTTTACTTGATTTTTATGGCAAAAGTTATTTTCTAACACTATGAACCTTAGGTGCTCTGCACCAACTTACACATTTGGGAGATATTTGCTTATTCCTTCTCTAATGCCCCTGGGTGGACAAATACCCTTTACATGGATTAAAATTTATAGTATCTATGCTTAGAAACAGAAGAAAAAAGACACCAAATCTGTGTTACATTTCAGAGGTCCTAAATACAGCATTCTAAAAAAGTGCATAGTGGAAACAAGAACTCAAATACTCTGAACAATTCATTTTCACAAAAGTAAATATTACAATTAGGCTTGGTAACTCTTCCCAAGAGACTTCATATTCCCTCTTTGCATTCCTTCATTATTTGAACACTATTAGATTTTAAACCATCATTCCTAAAAATGAGGGAGGGGTATAGTCCCAGCTTTTAGCTACTCCACAGGGAATCTCGTGAAATCTATGCAACTATTTTCTACATAATTCCTCCAAAAGTGGCTTATTATTTCAGAGTTTCCACAAACCATCAGAAGTCCCTCACGAGGTCCATGGACCCCACTCAGAGCTGATCTAAAATGTCACAAGAGACTAAGGACTAAACTATGACCTTGATATCTATACTTTATTCACTGCCATTAGATTTTAGCCACAATTTCCCATGTCTACTACTAGATAAATATAAACCACTGTCACCTCTGGATTAGGATATAAAGAAAGAAATCACATTAATCTGGCTTCATCTCTATCGATATTATGAAAATCCTTCACATTTTAGGAAAATGTCATCCTCTTTCTGGTAATCATCTCTTCAGGAGTTATAGTGAAAATGGTAAAAATGTATAGGGAGGGGCTGCACAACGTGAGATAAAGTGCTCTATCCATCCCTGGACAAGCTGGTACTAAAGTAGATGGCTGGATACTCCAAGTCCCCCAGGCTCCTTCTGCAAGGGCTGAACAGTTATCCAAACCTGTAGTTCTCTCTAAATTCAGGTGCTTCTGAACCTTTAAACGCCAACTCTAAAACGTTACACGTTTACAGCCCTAAATGGAGTCTCTACTGCCTGTTGTGGACTTTAGAACATCAGCTGAAAAATGGACGCCCTGAGCAAACATGGGGTGATAACAACGGCTAACATTTCCATGTTGCCAATACCATCGTTTTATATAAATCATGTGGCTCTGTCAAGTGACATTTTCCCTCTTTTTCTCTTGAATATAAGAAAATAGAATTAACAGTTTAAAAGTACATGTCTCAGATATTACACAACTGAGAAAAAATGAAAATTATTAGCTAAGATGAAATACATGTTCAATTGTCAAAGAAAAATTTAAAACATGCTAAATGCTAAAAATATGTTACCAGAACATGTGCTTTGCTGTGAGCTATAACTATGGTTTTTTAAAAACTTTTTTTTCAGATCTAAGTCCATTTTATGTTCAAGACTACTGTTTTGTTTATAAACATGTAAGTTTTGTACATATATTGAACACTAAAATATGCAAAAGCATGACAACTTGGAGTATCAGTAGGTCTTCTTAAAAGAAATTCAGAAGTTACTTGCTTTTAGTTTGGTAAAATTAAATCCACAATTAAATATAATAAGAAAAGTAATGAGCACATAAAGAAAGGATGGAGCATTGACTGCTGGAAAATGGGAATGAGGATAGTTAAAGGAAAAGTCAAACTCATATTCTGAGGACAGTCTTATGAGGCATCTTTAGTCTTTGACCTTTTCTACTCTAAGAATCACATTTGCTCAACTCACTAATGAACTTATGTCTAAGACTTTATACAGCTTATAAGGGTGATTGAAAAGTATCCATTAAAGGTGAGAGTGAATTTTAATAAGATCCTTTTTTAACAAATAAAAAAACTGGTTGTTTCCACTAAAAAAGAAGCTTTGTGTCAAAATCTGAGTAGCAACTAAGTTTCTTAAACTATGTGGCATGCACAAGTACTATTTCAAATTCTCAATGCCCATGTTCTAGAAAAACAACTAAAGTTACTGTACACTTCACAGCTGAGAAGTATTTTAAATGTTTTAAAAGTATCAACTCATTTAATTCTGACAGCAATACTAAAAAACTGGTACTGTTCTCTTCCTCCTGTACAGATAGTGAAACCCAGACATGGAGAGTCGGTTGCCCAAGCTGGTACAGCTGGTCATGACAAAGCTCATTTCCGAACAGCTATGGTGATACCACCTCACCAAGAAAATTGATGGTGAAGAGCAATGAAACCGACACATGTAAAAAGTGACAGAATGAAGTTGTTGGAAGAAATGTACTGCTTCAGAAAATAACTGCCGTATGTTAAAATAAGTCAGGGAAAATTCCCATTGCAATGTTTCCCTAAGTCTGTAATTCCAGCTTAACTCCGCACTTCTGATTGCTTTGAAATAGGTGACTGACAGAAAAATGGTGTACGTCTCTAACAGTTAGTGGTACCCAATAATGAAGGGCCAGGTCTTATTATTCAGGTAAGAATACAATCTCAAATGATAAAAACAATTAAAACTTTAATCTTTTCTTTACTTCCAAAATACCATCTGGTTTACATCTTTAGCCCCTCTGAGTAAGCTAAATTAGATTAGCATTTCTATGGGAAAATACTGCAATACAAAATAATATTTTTCAAAGAAAAAGGATGGTTAAAGAGAACAAACTTTTAAAGAATGACAAAAAGTAAAACAGACTGTTAACAGGAGTCAGCCACCTTCACCACAATGAGGAATTCTGCAACCTTAGGAACTGTCCATGATGAAACTCTAGCACCCCATAATAACACAGCATATTAGAACACAATACAATCTTATATTTCTGTAGCGCCCCTCATACAAGCATCCCAGGATGCTTTACAATCATTAGGAGTTAAAATTAAAACTGAAGCACATACAATTCCTAATAGAATCATTTTAAAAATGCTAAACAGAACAAATAACTTTTAAGTCTAGATTTAAAAGTCCCAACAGTCAGAGCGTTCCTTACTTCAATTGGCAATGAGCTGCAGACCAGGGCTGCGGCTCTCTCCTGGTATGTTAGAGGCTCTCTTATGTTTTTTATACTCACAGCATGTTATCACCAAGCAGTTTCTAGTGAAAAAAAGGGAAAAATGAGGTGTGTGTATCTGTTTTGATTATTTTAAACTTAGGGGTGTTTTTGATTTGTTATGAGTTTGTTTGGGGCCCAAATCTGGCACTGAAATAATAGCAGATTTAAAAAGCAAATCCAGGGGCTGGGGATTTAGCTCGGTGGTTAGAGTGCTTGCCTTGCAAGCGCAACGCCCTGAGTTCGATCCCCAGCACCAAAAAAAAAGCAAATCCAGACAGAGTCCAATTTGAGATTTTAGGAGCTGAAGAGCAAAAAAGAAAAATTCTCAAGAAGCACTCTAAAACTAGTTTTGTTTAACAAGAAAATCAGTTTGATTAGCATGATTTAAATGTTTTTTTAAAACAATTAGAAAATAACATTTAATAGGCTTTTTCTCAGACCATGTCTACTCTTAAGCCTTGGAAATCTTTATTACTCTATGCATCAGGCGAAAAAAGAGGGTAAATGCTCTCATAAAATGGTAATTTTCCTTGTGTTAGTGATTCTGAGGTCAAAGAAAACCTGCTCAGAACTAAAACAAGGCATAGGTAAAAATCTATTAAGTGAAAATGAAGTACTTGCACACTGTTAAGCACTCTAAATTGGTATGGATTAAACTCTTTTACGTTTTACTATTGTGAAAAGATAGTGGCTATAAAATATTTGAGATCAATCCATTTTAAATTAGATATTTTAAATTTTACTTTTTTGATTAATATATCTGAAAGGTTACAGAGCGCTAGCATCAAGCTACTGTAAAATACTTATCTATCTAAGTCAGCTAAAAATAAGCTTGATATACTAGATTCAAAAAGGAAAATTTACAATCTGGAGGACACTTTTTTTGTAGATTAGATATCTCATAATATTAACATGGAGCAGGTATTTCAGAAAGTTGAAAGAGGAACTGGAATGAAGGAAGCAAAAATTATTTGATATAACTTCTGAAATTCACACAGCTTCTCATGTAAGACTGGTTTGCCATTTCTTTTATGGATCTCATCACTAATACAATTGCTGAACGTGGTAATGATATCCAAATAGTTGTTATCAAGTACTTTATTACCTGACAAAAACAAATATTTATCTCAGATTTCCATGGTCAAGTAAGGATTGAGAAAATGTTTTGTAATTTTAAAAAGCAAAGCAGAGCTATGGCGCTTTTCCTCAAAACAGATGATGCTTAACCACAAGACTTATAATTTAAAGCTGGGAAATGGCAAGTATAAAATCTTCACTCTGTATTTTTAAATGGAACTACCAGTTGTATCCTCTGGCCATCAGATCAAGCCAGTTTGATGACAAAGGTCTGTATTTTCAAAGAGGCCCGAGAAATTTATTTTCAGTATTCTCAATTTAACAAAAAAGCTTAAAATTACCTTGAGTTTCAAACAAAGGGCTATTAGCTCAATTATATCTACTGATCTTGAGGACATGAGAGGATGGGGAACAGAAATGATAGCACACTGCTGCACACTCAAACCAAAGACCAGATTATCCAGCAGAGTCCCCATGGTCTGAGTCACACTAACATGTCCTAAAAAGGGAGAATGAAATGATGGTACTTTTAAAACAACTCAATACATGAACAAGAAAACCAGAAACATAAACACAAAATGCATGTCAAAGAAAATCATCTACATGAAAATAAATACAATAAGAAAACTATAAGTAGTATCGGTATTTCAGAAAAATCAAAGTGTATTATGAAACATATCAAATTAATATAACGTTTCTTTTTCTTTTTAAACTTCCTTTACCTGTATACATGTGAGCAAGAAGGACAGTGGGTTAAGTTGCCTGGCTCTGGCTCAGCTCTGAAGTCTTGCCCTCCATCTCACCAGCCCACATAGCCACAGACACACAGTCTGTGCTGCAGGTTTCTCATTTGAACGTGGGGTATAAAACTGTCAACTACTTAGGGAGATAGAAGCATGAGATACACCAAAAGCACTAAATGAAGTAAATCATGTATCACTCCAGCTATTAAAATGTGTTTTCTTTATTACGACATAGCAAACCGGATGCCTGGGACAAAGCAGACCACCAATAGGTTCTTAAAAATTATTTTTTCAATACACATTTTTGAGTGAATAAATATATGAATATGTGAATACATGTTATAGATTAGTCTCTCATGTAAAACATAACATATGAATACTGATGCTGGATATTCTCTTGAATTAATGTGACTATTAGTATTTACTTAAAAATTTAGGAAATGTGTTGCTTCAGTCAAAAATTAAGGGAAAACACAGTGCAGACAGTGCAGTATTTTTTTTTTTGGAAAATCACTACTACAGAATGGATTTGTAAATTTTTATCCCACTGTTACTTGTAATAGATACTGAAAATCAACTGAACACTTATATTTATTAAAATGCCTATTGAAATGACTGTCAAATTTCTGAGTATCAACCTCCTTGCATAGTAAGCGTCAAGAAGGCAGGAAAGTTTCTCTGATTATTTGTTTTGTTAGTAACTATGAAAAACCTCAACATACATTAGATCCTCAGATGCCATCAGTAAAAGGAAAATTTAAAAGTCACCTTTCTCAACATTATTTCTAAGTAAGATGTTCAAATTTAAATTTATCTCAATATATTTTACTAGATGAAAATAAAAATGACAATTCTCACTCACTTTCTATAGCACTTGGCTTGGGGTTATCTTTTCCCCAGGTGAGAAATGAAATAGAAAATGATTCAACGCCTTAAAAATGTGAAAGTTCTCTGCATGTGTGTCTTTGTGTATTCACACACACACACATGTATGGTGAAAGCTAGGCGGTAAAAATGAACACAGCAGATTAAAATCTTGCAGAAATATTTCACCCAAACACTTTTAAAAAGAAAACATTAGGCTGGTAGAAATAATAACTGACCTTTTACTTAAGGTACCTTTAATAAAATTATCTGTCCCTCTATCAGAATGTATGTATTTATCCAATGTTTAAATTCAATTTCTAAAACTCTAGGGGAAAATAGAATCAAGATTTAATGTTTCATTATAAATCAAATGCTAAGTTTTTTAATTCCCAATTTACTTCTTAAATCCATCCCCTCAGAATTTTCATGACTACAAGCTTTCCTATCCCCAAATCAGACTTTTATTTTCTCCTACTTAGCTGCAGTTCAGAATACAACATCCAACTTATCTAACCACATCCCCTGAAAAAAAACAAAAGCAACAAAACATTCAACCTCAGATCTATAATGAGCTAAGCATTTTTTATGTCTTAGAACATTTTACAAAAATAAACAAACACGTGATACACAGAACTTAATAAACACACATCAATCTACTTGGGCAGATTTACGATAGGAAAGTAATAACAGAAATAAAAGTATGAGTTGTAAATCAAACCACATACCTACTTAAGGAATTTCTGCAGCTGGAGAAAACCTTGCAAATATTATCAAAGAAAACATCACTGCACAAAAACCTAAGTATCTATTTTTATATTAAAACTTTAAAATTTACCACTGGGCAAGGCCATACATAGACTTGGCAAATCAGGACTCTTGGGTTAGTCATTACCTGGCACCTTGACTTTAATGTCTAGGGACACTAGCTCCTTCGTTTGTCAAAAGAGGAGCCAGGGAAGGATGAGCCCTTCTAATTCTAAGAATCCAAGCACAACTAGACATTTGCTTAGCAAATACTAGACAATCCTCCTAAGTTTTGGGAACAGGGCTTGTCAAACACCCCAGGCAAATTCCTGAGGGCTTCCCATTACTACCCACTTCTAGCCTCTATGAGGGACTCTATTTGCCCACAGGGTAGATTTTTTGCTAAACATACTATTTAGGGAGCCTGTAATCATTCTACAGGAGTATTGTATACACATTAAACAAAACAAAACCCTTAATATACAGTAAAACGTATATATTGAAAAATATGCTAAAAGTTCTCACATGAATGAAACAAGAATTTCATGAGAGAAGCACAGCCTCAATAAAGAATTTCTTGGAATTAAGTTCCATTCTGTATAAAAATGAGGCAATATTTATTTGCCAGCCATTTTTCACTACAAATATCTAAGCATCGCCAAACCTCAAGAAAGAGAAACATACACTTCGGGCTTAGGCCTTAGGGATCCCTCTCCAACCTTAGAGAGGAAAAAAATGACAGAAATAAGTGGAAAAGTTTTTTTTTTTTAATAAAATCATTCTGAGTATCCAATTCATAGTTTAATTCTAGAGAAAGAAACAGAAGATGATATAGCAAAATATAAAGTAGCTCCCTCATTTAGAAGTTTTTTAAAAAAATTAAATTTAAAATATTTGCTGTCACTGCTAAAACATGCATATTTTCAAAAGGTATTTTTTGAAGAAAGACTATAATTATAACACATGCTAAAATCACAGCCTAGTTCCATCACCCAATTATTATGGTGGGGTCTCCAGTGACACATATGCAAGACCTCTGTACCAGAAATTCATCGATGTGTAACTCTAAAAACAACTTCTGAATTTCATTTTATCACTGTTTATTGCTAAAATTGTCAGCATTCATTCTGCATAACAACATTAAGCAAATTCACATTTATAAGCTACCTTGTGGTAGAGTTTATTGGCTGAATGTTGATACCATTTGACAAGTAGTTCTCACTGACTGTCTCAATGATTATTTGTAGTAGCGTACACTTTTCTGGATCATAGTAAAATGCCCTATGTCTTTAAATATACTTCCAAAATCAACAGGACATTCAGTAACATGAAGATACATGAGATTACTATACTAGGTGTTTATATTGTTTTAACTCTAACTTTAAAAAAAAAAAAGTTTAATTCTAGGTCATTTCAAATTTCCAAATGCTAATAATCAGGTAACAAGCTAGCTGGAGCTGTCTACAAAACACAAAGACTCAGAACTAAGTTAAGAATTATCCTTTTTCATTATAATTAATTTAAATTATCTTTATTTGATAGTTACAATTTCACATCCTCTCTATTCCCAGGGTGAGAGAAGTAGGATAGAGATTAGCTGTGTGTATAACTGAATTGACAAAAAATTTGCCCTCAATTGTAAGAAATGGATACTTAACAATATGGAGAATATTTAATGCGAGGCTAGTCTACTTTAGAATTTGCTGTATTCCTAAAATTGCTAATACAAAAGAAAAGCTATAGGACTATAATGTAGCAGACTTGACATGCAAAGAGCTCTTCGTGAAAAGGAGAATAAAAGCCCACAAGCTTCCTTCCAAAGCTACCCACTAATCTTAACGAGTCTTACATTAAATATACACCTTGAGAATATCTACTACACAGAATATAGCAGAAATACACTTTGAGAATCTCTCAATCACAGAATGCTTGCAGAAGAGTCACATAACTCAAGTTTAAAAGACTGATAGATTAGTATTTGAATTACAGTTTTAAATTTGAAAAGAAAACTTTAAAAATTTAATAAAAATCTGGGCTGAGGATTTAGCTCAGTGGTTAAAGTGCTTGCCTTGCAAGCACAAGGACCCGAGTTCAATCCCTGGCACCAAAAAAAAAAAAAAAAAAAAAATTTAATAAAAATCTAATTAGACCCGTACCTCAATATAGTACCTCATGGGTTTGGGTATGAAGGGATATGCTGACCACATAAAGCAGACTATTAGGAGTAGGTTTCACAGCATCCTTTTTCTTCCTTATTTGAAATCAGCTGAGCATTTTCAAAAATGATGTGTGATTTTTAAATCTGGAAATGAGGGCGGTTTCTACCTAAAGTTTTAGTTGTTCTCCACTAAAATTCATTCCAAAGAATGAAGCACAATAATCTCATTTCAAAAATCCCTAATGGTTCAACAGGAATCACAGAGAAAAAAAAGATTCCACTTAAAAACACACACACACACCAGAAAAACTAATGCCACAAACAGGTTACAGAATCCCAATGAACAGTAACTATTCAATCTCTGACCAGACAAGAGATTTCTGTTCTTATTTTTACTAACCCCCCCACCATAATGAACAAAGTAGCCAATAACTGTACTCTTATTTTATTCAGACAGTGTATCGAAGCTGTGCATGTTAACAAGAACACTGCTGTTCCCATGTGCCGAACCTCTGACAAGTCACACTGCCCTGACTCTTTCTTCGAGAAGTCACTAAGGAGACTGTAGCTACCCTGCTCAGAGCACTCAGAAGAACCTAAAGAGTGGCAAGTGTAGTTTTCTGCTTAACTGTTTTTCCTGTAAACAGTCCTTAACGCTCCCCCCAAGGGAGAAAAGTGTAAAGGCTCTGTTCAGAATGAATCAGGCATATTTTAAAAGGTCAGCAGTGGTCAAGTCATTTTGCATTTTGGGCGAATTCCTGCTTCAGATACCAGTTGCTTTCAACTATGGAGCCCCATCAGACCGCAAGCTGAGGTCGCCCAGGATATCTTATTATTTATTACATGCTATACTAAGTACCTGTGAAAGGGGGCACTCCTTGGCCAACGAACTCTGATTCATATCTTTGAGTAAGTCCTTCAGAGCATTCCTTACTGTGGTGTGCGACCATTGTTCAGGAGGCAAGTCTTCTAGTTTGGGGCAACTATTTGAGACATAGATTAGAAAGGGGATTATTACAAGATTGCATCCCGCTGCAGAACATTCCTTTAAGACAGACAGATTTCATTTTGCGCATCAAACAGATGCATCTGGAGATTGCTCTCGGTCTCCTGATTGTTCCGATTAGTTAATTACTTTATACAACACATCTGCTGTATCGATGCATGAATTATACATCAGCTGCCTGTGGTGGCTATTTTTTCATGTTACTTCTACCTTCGTGCTCTGATGCGCTTGGGAAGACAATTTAAGGTGTACTGCTTTCTCAGGAGCTATCGTGAAAAGCATTAACGTATTAACTGATTTCCTTTCATTACTCTGTTCATACGAAATAAAATGGTAAAAAAACATAAATAAATAGGATCATGGCAACAGCGAACATTCTTTCACAAAATGTACACAGATGGCACTGTTCATGATATGCAAAATATTTTTTTCTTAAGTAAACTTTATGTAAAATGCCTTCTTGTAATGTATCATTTAACTGACTAAAAGTAAAATGTCTTATCTTTTGGTAACCTATAAAAATCTACAAATTTGTGGGGGTGTTTTTAAATTATACACTGAAGTAGTTAGGGGAAAAGAGCCTATGGGGTAAGGTAACAAAATTAATCTGGATTAACCTTTCTGAAACAGGGCAAATAGAAGTCGAAGATTGAGGCAAGACTTGTTATTTCAGAGAACTAGGCAAGGAGAATGTTTCAACCAAGAACTGCTACCTTGACTCACCTGTGTAACTGAATTTTCAATGTGACCACATGATACACATCTTGAAGCATGTCTGCTACCGTAGCATCAGGGGCATCTGTCACATAAGACAGTGGAACTGGATTCCACTTTCCAACCTGGATTAGACCTATTCCAGATAAAGAGAATATGTCACTGACTATTTTACTCTCAGATGATATATCTAGTAGAAGGCTTTTTTTTTCCCACTACCCCCACCATAAGCAATATTGTTATTTCTATTTGAATGATTCCTTTTCCTCTAAGAGGCAGGTCAACGAAAATATTCACAGCTTAGCTTCCCAAATTGTGAAATTATGTAAATGACTATAGGGTTGTTTATTATTTTGGAAATAAAACTCCATCAATAAAACCTATGCATAAAGCCACATTTTCCTAACTTACAGAAAGTTCTAATAAGACATAGCAGAACCAGTTCTAAATGGCTTTACGATTTAGATAAGATTCTCTATTGCAGTGGGAATCAGCATTGAAAAATACTTTACAGCTCATAAAACCATCAGAAACAGAATAAAAGAAACAGAACTAGATATTCAGTCATAAATGCAAATTGACTCTCAACAGTCCATCTGCTCAAATACGCTCCTCACTTCCTTGTGGGTCCTCAGTGGAGCAGATTATTAAGGTCAATAAGCATACTAATGATTCAGCTGAAGTAATTTAAAAAAAAAATCTACCTCAACATTCCACATGAGCAAAATGTGTGTTAACTAAACCAAACTGAATTAAGCCAATTTTTTAAAGCCACAGTCTATAAGGAACCAGTGTAAAACATGGGTTACAGCTCTTTGATAAAAATATCTGCTGCTTTCTCTACGAGGTAAACAAAGGATGCCAAGCTATTTTTCCCACCCCACATATGCATTATTTACCTTTGGCCTGGGCAGCAGAGCTATGAGAATAACCTAGAGACAGCAGTGCCATTTCTATCAGCTGGTTGAAAAGCATATCCTTTCTCACCAACACAAACTCCGCATGCTCCTCCTTGCAATCATATTCAATGGCGTTTTCATAATGTTCCACCACGCAGAAAACTGGTAGCATGGTTCCTATCAAAAAGATGGTGAAAAAGACAGGAAAACAACAATCCTCAGAAATACAGTTGGAGTAGTAGGAAAAACTAAGCTATAAAAATAAATCTTTACAACAGTGAAAGAGAGACTGTGCTTCCAAGGCAGACTGGGTACAGAGACGCAGACATTCACACACAAATGTATAAATATAGGCAGTCTTTTAAAATTGTAAGAGAAATATTTAAATAGACTATGAAGTTGGTCTTAAAAGAACTTGAGCTCTGCCCTAATTTTAACAGTGCATTTTCTAAAAACAAGGAATGCACAATTACCTTTTTGATCAAATAATGCTGACAAGAGACGTGTGTCTTATTTGATTTGCTGTTAGTACACAGTATACACACAGAATGCACTGCAGCTGTCTTCAGAACCTACCTTCCCACTGCCTATATGCTTCTGTTAATAATAAACTTTTCCTGTTCGTGTCTAAACAAATTATCTTGGGCCAAAAAATTATCATTTTCTTTCTTTTTGAGTTATTTATTCTAACCAGTTCCATCCAAGAAACACAAAACCACATCAACGTTCATAACATGCAATTTCAATACACATAATGTAGATATAAATAACATTTATTTTTGTGACTACTCATTAAATCTACCTAAGAAGGTATCAGTGGCCACAATTTTTAAAATAAACAAGTTCCGTTTATGTAACGTGATAAAAATAAGAGAGAAAAGGCAAGTGGCCCCTTCAGGTCATACTAGAATCAAGGAATTTGCATGGATTTGACGTGCTCGCTCTTGGTTTACTTTAATCCAAGGTAGTAACTCAGTAGCCAGATGATTAATAAGCACAGGTCACACCACTGTTAGAAAAGAGGCTTCTTCTAGAAACTGAAATCACAGACTGTTATGACACTGAAGGTGTTTGCGCAGTGTACTGTCATACTTGCAGTAATAACAGAAAAGGGTTAAAAACAGATGTAACTGAACTGTACTGTGGCAAACTGCCAGGAGGGTATCATCTTTAGCATAAATGATGA
Source organism: Hystrix cristata (assembly GCA_004026905.1). Classification (NCBI taxonomy): domain Eukaryota; kingdom Metazoa; phylum Chordata; class Mammalia; order Rodentia; family Hystricidae; genus Hystrix; species Hystrix cristata. Next base: position 40,203 of record PVJO010003544.1, on the reverse strand, counting down.
CAAGGGTTACTTTAACAGGGCACCCAGGATCCCCAATTAGTCCTACAACATCCATGCCTACATAAGCTCTGTCCTCCGGACTCAAGAAGCCTACCGACTTCTGAAGGTGTCTAGGGCATATCAACCGTCTCCAAAAATCAGTGTTTCCTACTGACACCAGAGAGGCCCTTTACCAATTCTCTATTTGCCTGTTCCTGCTGAACAAAAGCCCGCAATAAAACAGCTACATTTTTCCACATGTGTGTCTTCACCAAAGCTTTAGTGAACTGTTCACCAGAGATTTTAGCTCTGACAAATACACCCCTTTAGGTTTACTTAGAGAAGCTCACATACTCATTCGGAAGTACCAACAGGCTAGGCATGAAAAACAAGCCTCACAGCTTGCCAATATTCTTGTCATTCATTCAGCTGTCGTATACCAGAGAGAGAACCCGTCAGGGATCAGAAGACGACTTGGGGAGACCACAGCAAAAACAGCAATATGCAAACTGGTGATTTCTTCCTTGGCTTGAAGGTATTTTGGCAAAATCTCCTAAACAAATAAAAACATTCAACCCCTTTTTCTTGGTAGTGCTTTCTCAGTGCAGCCACAATTTTTATCTAGCACCTGTCAAACAAAAACCATACTCATAAAAATAAAATGGGGGGGATAAAACACTGAAAGGTGTTAGTGACTTTGTTATTTGATTAAGCAGAGACCCTTCCACATGAACTGCATTTTAAAACAAGCCACCATAAACAAAATACATTAAAAAAAATAAAAAGGGTATTTGAGCAGGAAGTGAAATTACTATACTTTGGTTCTTCCTCCCCTTGCACTGACGTCTTCAAAGAGCTGGGTTAGCACAACAAAAACATACACTGCTTTTTCCTCTTATGGTATGAAACAGATGTGTTCTATTATATGCTGCTCCTCGGGCCTATGAAATAACTTCTCAGACTTCTGAAACGGTGTAGGCTTTTAAAAGTATTGAAATATGCCGAATTTGCTTTGTATTTGATCGATCGAATTTAGAGGAACCTTACAGATAATAAAGGTGGCTACAGATAAAGTAACACTGGTATCATCTAATTACAAATCCAGCTGCTGAATCTTCTAGCAAACTGTCAGGGCTGCCCTGCTGTTACAGGGAGTAATGCTAAACATGAGCCTTAGAACATCTGATTATTCGTCCTAGTGTTTGGCGAGACTTCCAACTACAGCAACTTCACAACCTTCCAGCATTAAAAGGGGAGCGCACTGGTCACTGCTGAATGCTAAAAATACCACATGATTTAAACCTGAAGGCAGCCTTAGAAGCTTTTGCTGAAGGTTTATGAGCCTGTGTAAACAGCACGTCTGCCATAAGGAGCAGTGAAGTCTGTAGAATCCTTGTCTAAAACTGTCCTGGCATTAAAGTTTGCTGTGCAAATATCACATAATACCAGAGACAGCTGAAATCTCCTATTTAGGAATTTATGGAACTTATATGTTTGCAGGCGTCAGAAAGTCTTTTTATAAAGCCCCAGTGCTTCACAGTACAATATTAATGCACTCTGTTTGAAAAGCCGTAATAAATTATATTTTTAATGCTCTTACCCTGGCTTTCTTAAGATGCATACATTCTTGGCAAACAATCAATAAATAGGGTAATCATGAGTAGAGGCCAAAGAATTTGCTGAAGTGCTGTTTTTCCATTTTTAATAGATAAAGATCTAACAATACGGACTGCTGTGTCTGTTCATTTCAGGATCAATATATTCTTTGTTTTCGCCAAACCAAGGAAAAAATAAATGATTGTATGATAAATGTTATGCATCAAACACAATGAAATTCCTCTGCCTTCTAACTTTATCTACTTAATATTCTTGGTTGCTAAAAGATGGTATTTTTATCCTTTGCTTAGCAAATGCAAGGAAAATCTGATTTTTATACGTGTTATTCAAAGACAAAATTTAGAACCTTATGAAACACACACATTATACCCAGGGTAGGCACTACTTTACGCAAACAACAGTGTCAAACACACTCAAAGTTGTTAAACTTCACCAAGTTTCATATTGGTAAAAAGCAATTATATGCCTTTTCTTCATAAAGTCACCTAAACCTCCCCTTTCTTTACCAAAAATACAAAATATTTCAAAATTTAAAAAACTGGAATCATCAGATTTTTCACTGCTAAAGAATGAATTTGCTCTTCAGGAAAAAAAAAACCCACAAAAAATGGTATTACCAAACTTTTATATCATCTTATACAAGATTTTCCTAATCTCTCAAACTGCCTTACAATTACTATCTCAGAGAAAAAAAAAAAGGCTAGGCTGATTTCCAAACCACCTAAATGTCTTATTCTTAATAATGATTAGTTTAACAGTCACCTACTATTCTTCACTACAATGATATTTTTGAACTGACTCTAGCATAACTAAAACCATTATACTTAATCCTTATCGTCCAAAAAGTTCAATCTCTAGTAGAGTAAGATGCTCCACCCAAGAATAGAGCCTACACTTTGAAAACACGATTGATACTACAACCCAGAATGTAACTAACATTGCATCAGGAAAATATACAAGCATGTTCTGCCCCTCTACCCCCACACAACGTGGAGTTGGGTAGACACCACGCTTACCACTATCCAGGATTTGGCTCCAAAGTATTTACCTTTCCTAAGGTTGGTTTTCATCAGATGGCCCGAGTGTTTTAAAGGCACTCCCTGCATTTTTGCACCTGTACTCCCAAGCCTTCCTCTTCCTAGTGGGCTCCCGTTCTGCTCCAGGCGGGCAATCTTGGCTGGCGGACCCTTCGGATCACTCACATTGTTAGACATTTCTGAATGTTCTTTCCCCTGAGTTGTCTCGTTCAAATGATCCATACTCAGTCACTCTCTAAAGATCACCTGCCAGAATTTAAAGAGAAGACAGATTATAATTGGGTGAGGGACTATAGCTATATATGTGCCCCATATAAACACTTACTTAGACTTTTCTGTCTACAAATACATTTATAAAGCTACATATCTGTAATACAGATGTTACTATATTTCTAGATAACAGCACATTTCTATTCAAATTAATAACTTGTGGCAACCATACGAACAAACATTAATGAAAACAGAATTTGTCACTTGGAAACAAAACCAAGTGAACAAAAATGGGCTTACTTTTAGAACAAGAATTACCACAAGCTAAAAAAACAAAAAGGAACAAATTGTATTTACATAGTCCTAATTTTTAAAAACTACAAACTCATTACAGACTACAACAGCAACATCTTAATAAAGGATGGAACAATTGCCACAGTCTAAAATATTAAATTTAATGCATATGTTCAAATTTTATGTTTTAATTGAGAAAAATATATACATCTCAAAAGAAGCTAGTATACATTATGTACTATTTAGCCTCCCCCCCACCCCACGGTGGCTTTCCAAGCAAACGCAGAGTTTTACTATCAAAGTTTCAAAGAGTTCTGGTGCCCTGTTAAAGCTCTAGTCAGGCCTTGGGGTCAAACATGTGACTAGGTCACTTCACCCCTAAGCAAACAGGAAGAAGTGGAGGCTTTCTAAAATATAGGAGGCACTGAAGAATTACAACTCCAACTTGTCTTTTGGAGTTAACATTTAGCTGTGCATTACTAATAAAATCTGGTTAGCCATTTAAATAGCAAAACCTGAAAAGACTTTCATTATACACCCAATGGGGGATGTGCCAAGTTAACTCTAAAAAAAAACTTGATGCTGGTAAAACATCATCTCCAGTATTCAAAAGTAATCTCATTATGCAACGAAGTTAACACTGTAATTTCAGAAAAAAATAACACAATTATGTTCAGTTTTATTGCATATTTTATAGTTTATAAGGTAATATTAGTTCAATATAGAAGTCACTTCTCAAATACAGTTTTATCTAGAACTGATAAGAGCAGGTGAGAATTATGAACTTTCATCATACTTGAAGTATTGGGCATATCAACAACAAGGGGAGTTGTTTAGGAAAATAGGAAAATACAGTAATAACCAATTTCTCACAGCTGTCTATTAATTTGACATCTTGTCTTTTTAAAAAATTATACTTAAAGTATAATTTAAAGTATTTGTATAAAGTCAGTTTGCATTAGCATGGCTTTCTGTAAACATTTTTTTCCTGTTTTAACTACAGACTACTTCATCCTATATAATCAAGAAACGGGAGACTGATATTAATCTGAAGGTTTAAAAGCAACTTTAAGAATACCAACTGAAGAACTATAAAGTTTGAGAAATAATAATGGCTATTTATCTTTGTACTCTAGAGTGGCACGCTGAGAACTAAAGGTTTTACCATTGATCGGGGTCCCATCTGTTTTTGGTTATGAGGTTCATTAACAATAAATGCGCCTTTTTAAACCAGTTTTTATCAAGATTACTCTTTTCCATTATATTAAACTGCAGTCTAAAGCCAAAATTAGAGAGTGATGATTATTAACTTAGTCAAAACATACTTTCTAATGTTTCATGTGGATTATAACGCAGAACTGCTTTTTCTAAAATTCGTTGCCTTAACACTGAGAAGATGAATTTTAAAACATATAATCTGGAAAGAAAAATCTTTAACCCTTGGGGCAACTCAAGAGAAAAGGAAAAAGTAGGAAGCGGCATCAAAGTTAACATCACAAAACATATTAAGTAATCATGAGGCTTAACAGCACTATAAGCTGTACAGCAAATGAAAGTGATAGATTATAATTTAGTTAATGTATTGACAACGAAAACATCATATAGGTCATGCAGAATTGTCCTTTGAATACCCACCTATAAGCCTCTATTAACACTAAGTCATCCTGTAAAAAGCTTTACATTATAAAGCAAAATTACATGCACATAAAACACCCAATTTACTCCTTTAAACTCTATGCCCAAGGCTAAAGTTCACCAAACCTCAGCTTGGAATTGAAAAGAGCAACCTCCAACAGGCCTGCCTGTTCTGACAGCAGCGGGAACTAACTATGGTCTCAACAGATGCCAGGCTGAAGAGTTACTTTTGAGTTACACATTTTAAAACCCATTTTAGTATAACGTCTGTTTGGCACACGCAGTGCAGGCTATTTTGTCAAAATCCCATTTCCCGTCCATAAAATAAAACCATATATAATTACTGAATAAAACAGTGAACTCAGCCTCAGCAATTATTTCCTTAAAAAGATAGAAAAACATGAAATTCTGGTTTCAAGAACCTAGTTTTTGCATTGTGGGATCCTTTTCAAGGAGTTCCTTGCTGGATAGCTTCTCTCGCCCCACTGAACCCCATAATCACAATTTAAGAGACTGTGCCCTTATCCATTCCATATGGCCGGCACGATCCAGGCCAAGCTTTCACTGTGACCTTTTAAAGAGACAAAGAAGCAAAGTACTATCTAGAAACAGAAAACACTGCAGTTTTACTGAGTGAAATTAGCAAAACCGACCTGAAACTCACCACTTCAAAACTTGACAGCATATAAATAACAAAAACAAAGGAGATTTCCTTTGCAGCCCGGGGTTCTTGAAGTGAAGTTCAAGACTAATGTTTTCTATATCCTTTTTTTTTTAATTAAAAAAAAAAAAGCAGCAGACCTGAAGGCGACTTCCCCTGAAATTGTATTATTTTCTCTTCCCCTACTCCCGCCCCCCCCAAGCGGGGGAAGGGCAGAAATAAACGTCTAGAAGAGTAGCCATGGGAGAGGGGTTTAAAAAAAAAATCACAATTCAAAAAACAACATAATATGGTTTGTAAAATGTCTAACCTCAGAGAACAGGGTTTTCGGTGGGGAGGAGGGGAGAGTGGGAAGTAGGGAGGAGGGGGAAGATAAAATTGATCTGACAAGTGATTCGTTGGGGGGAAATCGTAAAAACAAAGCAAAACCCGTTAGGAGCTGTACACTGTGGTGGTGCTGGGGAGGCGAGGTGGTGACTGGAGAATCTTTTAAAAAGAAAAAAAAAATCACTGCGGACAAGGTCTCCAGAAAGAAGAGAGAGAGAGGAAAAAAAAAAAAAAAGGTTCTCTCTTCCTCCCACCCGCCGCCTGCTCGGGTTCGTCGGTGCGAGGACCGAAAGTCTACTTCTGGCTGTCACTTGCAATATTATTCTCCGGGAAGCCCGGAGAACGCAGGGAAGCGAAGGCCACCTCGCCCCCTCCAATCGCCCCCACCCCCCCAACAACTGCAAGTAATATTAACAAACCTTAAACTTTTCCCACAGTCTCGCACCCCCAGCGAGGGCATCTACCGGGGGACAGCGAGAGTGAGGGGCACAGGGTCGCCAAAAAGGCCCCGGGAAGGCACTGAAACGCCACTTTTGATCCGGCCCTCGGTGACAACAGCCCGGAGGACCCCGCCGCGGCCCATGGACGCGGGGCTGTGCGCGTCTGGGCGCCCGAGCGGGGGAAGCAGGGGGCTGGCGGGGGAGGGGAGGAAGATGGGGCGCCCCCGGCCCCGCCGCGCCCGGCGGCGACGCGCTCCCCGCCCCTCCCCCCAAAAGTCGCCCCGCTCCCCCTCGGCCCGAGTCCGAGGTAAACAACGAGCACCACAATGGCACTAGGACTGGGCGGAAAGGAGCCCCGAGCCCCCACCCAACTGCTCAGGAGTTTCCCGAGAGGAGCGGGGAGGCGGGCAGCGTCCCCGGGAGTCGCCGGCCCACGCTCGGCCCCGGGCGGGCCAGAGGGCGGCTGTTGCTGTTGTTGTGACGAGGCCGGTCGTTGCCGGGCGGCACAGAGAGAGGTGTGTGTGTGTGCGCTCGTGTGTGCGTGCGTGTGAGCGCGAGTCCCGGGCGGGCGGGCGCGCGGGGCCGCCTCTCCTCGCTCTGCCCCCGGCCGCCGTCGCTGCCCCCATTAAACGCGGAGTTGACTCATCCCGGCCGCCGCCGCCGCCGCCGCCGTGCCCCGCTCGGCCCCGCGCGTCCGCCTGGGCTGCAGCCCCGTCCGCCGCTGCGCCTGCTCCCGCAGCTGCCGCCGCCGCCGCCGCTGTGGCTGCCGCTTCTTCCTCCTCATTTTAATACGGAGCCACCGGCCCGCAGCCCCGCCGAGCACGCAGCCTCCGCCCGGCCGCCCGCCCGCCGCCGCCCGCCCGCCGCCGCCGCCGCCCGGAGCTTCCCCAGCGGGCCGGCTCGTCCGCCGCGTCCGGGGAGCGGGAGCGAGCGGCGGCGGGAGGGGGGGTAGGGGCGCGCGGCGGAGGAAGGAGCGGGGGGCAGGGAGTACGGCGCGGCGAGGGACGGGGATTAAAACCCGGGCTGGAGGCCGGGACGGGGAGGGCGGGGGCGGCGAGCGGCGCTCCGACGAGCAACTCGTGAATGAGTGCGGCGTGGGGGTGGGGAGCGCACGGCTTCCGGCCCGGGCGCGCACGAATTTGTAATGAGCTTGATTAGAGTGAGGCGGCCCGACATTTATTACACACAATACCCAGAATAACAGGGCGCCGCGCGAGGGTTTGCGCCGGCCGCCGCCAGGCGCGCCGGGGAGAGCGCGGAAGGGAGGAGGGGAGGGGCTTCCCTGGCTGCGGCCGCCGCGCGGAGCGGAGCGGGGGGAGGGGAGGGGCGCGGGCGGGAGGGCAGGTGTGCGCGGGAGGGACGGGGGAGGGCGGCCCCGCGCGGGGGCGGGAGCGAAAGTGACGGCAGGAGGGGCCGGGGCCGGGGAGGGCTACCCAGCCACCCGCTCACCACAAAAGCCACAAAAAGGAGCGCGCCCGGAGCGTCGCCCGCGGCCACCGAGGGCCGGCCAGCTGGAGGGCGGCCCCTGGGAGAGGGGCCGGACCCCAGGTGACGGCTCCCGGACCCGGGACGGTAGGGAGGCGAGTGCTCCCGAGGCGCGCGAGGGTGCACACACACTCGCCGGGTTAGAATGGCCCAAAGCCTTGAAACGCCCTCCCGAGTACTTATTCTCAGGGGAGGGTGGTCCCTAAACTGTCAGAGCGAACGCTCAAACAACCGAGTAAGAGCTGCTTGTCCCAGTCAGGCACAAAATATTTTGAAGAAGAAATACGCGGCCACAGTGGTCGAATTAAACAATTTGGGTCACTTGAAAAGACATCTGACTTGTTATTACAAAGGAAAGGTGTCATCTTTGTAAAAATAATTTATGCCGGGTGAAAAACAAGTTTAGGTTGGTTAATACATCTGTCGTAGCAATGCATACTTCTGCAATAATACAGGGTAAATTCTCCAGTTAAAGCATTATGGCCTAAGTGTGATCTTATTTAGATAACCTATTAAATATAGTTCATATAAAAATGATGAACATCATAATCTCACCTAAAGTAGAAATGTATCATTTATCGCTTAGATTTTAATACCACTCTTTCAGCACCCTAAAGGCAGTTAATCATTAAACGAGAACAAAACTGTAAAGAATTATTTTGCAGAATACGCTGCTAGAGAAAAGAGAAAAATCCTTCAGATAAACATTTTGTTACACATAAAAAAGCAACAAGTTAGCACAAGTATTGAGATAAGACGGAAATATGCAAATTAAGCTCTTTAAAGCTACCAATACACTCTTAGACACACTGTTTACACAAGAAATCTAAGAAAAGCAGAAGGTAAAGTAGAAGATAAAGTATAGGAAATTATGGCCTCCTGGGGGAGGACAAGTTTAGGAGAAACATAATGAAAATATATCACTCTAATAGCACCCAACTTTCACCCACAAACCGGAAAGGTTAAGTTAAAATAGAGGAAGGTAACCCTGAATCTTGGCACACAAAAACCTAAGCCTCGATCAAAATAGAGTATTTGAGGATCAAACACAAAACGAAGCAGCCAACACAAGAAAAGAAACTTAAGGCTATCTTCATTTAAAAACCTAAATACTACAACATTTTTAAAAGCTGAAATGTGTGAAAATATGGAGGAGACTATTTTAACTAAATTATGAAAAATATAAGAAACAAGTATGGTAAAATGTAGCACTTGTGTGAGAGTCTGTACTAGGAATGGTGATAATAAACTAAAACATTTGATATTAAAAAATCTGTAACCCAGGTGTGGTGGTACACATCTGTAATGCCAGCACTCAAGGAAGCTGAAGCAGGAGTCTGCTTGTAAGGTTAAGGCCATCATGGGCTACACAGTGAATTCAAGTCTAGCCTGAACTACACAGACAAAAAAAGTCTAGAACGTCATTTTTTAATATGATAGGTTAAATTTGAAGTTTCTAATATGTATATTTTAGTAGTTGCTTCACGTTGGTAATGCTTCACACACTTCCCTGAAACCTGACTTGTCAGTAGGAACAGTGGATTCTAAATACCATGTTGAACAAATTAACGAACAATGGCAACATTAAAAAAAAAAAGCTACAAAAGACTGTCATTTGCCCGTGTAACTTAACCTCAAGTTGAACGCCTTTCAAAAAAAAAGAGAAGAGAACACTAAAAAAAGATTGCTGAAAATATCAATATTCAGACACATTAGAATGAAATACTGTAAATGTTTATCCCATCATTTTACACAAATAAATAAGACAAAATGCCTTCTGATTGCCTTAGCTTCCTAAAGACCTGATCAATGTTAATGTAAAATGGAAATTAAAATAGTAGTCTTTAAATGTGAATAGCATCTTTTATCTAGGAATCACAAACCTATTCAAAAACATAAAAAGTAATAAGGATGCCATGTCCTTGGAAAATGACAATAGAATAAATAAGCATAGAAGCAATTAATAATGACTTTATTATAAAGTTATAGAACTAACAATATAGTATGATCATGAATCTATTAATCACGTATTCATATTAATTTTCCCTAAAGCACATTCTGTATCCTAGAACTATATGACTATAAGAAATAACATGAGCAAAATGGCATATGGAGGATTACACCCTAGTGATATATATACATTGATGAACTTAATATTGTCTACTACTTTAGTATATTTAATTATAGCCACTGAGTATTGGCCAGTACAAACCCTGATCGAAATAAAAAAGAAAATAGAAAGATAATTAGAAAAATCCCACCTTCCTAGGCATATGTGAGATAAGTTATGATGGTGTAGGGGGATTGTACACAGGCATCTTTTATCTGGTCATAAAGATGCAATAAAGTAATAAAAAAGTTAAAATGAACTATAAATTTCCTATCAAAATAGAAAACTTCATAAATATGAAATAATTTAACTCAAATAATGAACTATTTAATATGTGGACATACACCTAAAATGAAGTATATCAATTTTCTCTCACATAAGGAAGCATTCAAATCGGCTACACAAAGGAAGCAAAGACAAACTATTGTAACAGATACACAAGATTTTTTAAACACTTAATGAAAGGACCACTGCATGTTTCAGATGGCAACGTATTAAGATAAATATGCAGGCAGATATCTGAAAGCATTAAAACACATTCAGAGTTCTGAATAGCACATACATTTGTAATAAACAGTGAAAGCATTTAGAATTCCAATACTTTTAAGATATAGCAACTCCGCCAGTGACTTAGTAAAGCAATGCTTACCACCATAACACTTTCTAAGGACATTCTTTTCATCTTTTTAAATTCAAATATATTTGGCTATCTCTACACTCTTAAAGGCAGCACAATTTGTGTAGCATATTGCTCTTTTTGTCCTGTCAACTCTTTGTTTTTTGGCATTAACTGCAGGTGGTGTTTTCCATATACGAATTTCTGGGAATATGGTCTGTTCTGGCCATATAAGGATGTCTATTTAAGCCATATGTTTTGCTGTCATGTGTCTCATTTTGTCTGTCTGGGATGTCAGTACTCATTTCCACTTTTTTTTCCCCAGTACTGGGGATCGAACCTAGAGCCTTGTGCATGCTAGGCAAGTGCTTTACCACTAAACTAGATTCCCGCCCTCCACATTATTTCTTGAATGGACCAAATAACAATTTCTAAAAGCAGAGAGGAATGGCTGCCGGGGCTGCAGCCCAAACAACTTTGTCAAAACATATATTGAAGAGGAAATGCAATATCCTGTAAACATTTGCACCCTCTTATCACATATTATCTGTGACCAACATCATTACAAGTGCATATAGTTTAGGTAAGAATTTACTTGCTGAAGTTCAGAGGTTTGCAGTATGTGTGTGCATACAGCTTCAGCATACAAATCAGAGCTCCTGGCACAACACATGGCTAGCTGCCTTACTGTGACCCAGCCCTGAACTTGGAGAGGGATGCTCCCTCATGCTTTTCTCTGACTAAACTTTAATTAATCCTACAAGAAGTTCTGGCCTCCATTCTATATTCTCATGGTATCTTGTATTTCTCCTTTGTAACAGTCATAATTAACAATTAGGATATTACTGGCTTAATAAGTATCTCCCTTATTAGACTATAAGCCTTATGAGAGAAGTCTCTGCTCATTGCCATATTACCAAGAATTTAATGTGGCATCCTTTTAATATTTACATTATGAATGAATATACAGGAATAAAACATTCACAGTGTCACTTGCAACTAATTTCCACTACTATATGTATTAATAATACTTTATAGAGATTGTAGAACTGAGGAGGGAACAATGGAGAAGGTGATTATGTCATTTAAATTTGAATTAATGGAAGTTAAATAAAAATTTACAAGTTAGTTCCTCTATATTTTAAGTGCTCAATAGCCTGATGTGGCTGGCTAGTTGTTATCATAAAGGACAGCAGAGATTACAGAACATCTCTTCTTTGCACAAAGTTCCACTGAACAGTGCTTACCTAAAAAACTTCTATAAAAAAACAACTAAGTGAATCTAGGACCAGGTCAGGAAGAGCCTTGGAGGTGCTGAATGGCTTTCAGACATTCTAATGATGTCTGAACCAAGATCACATTCCATTTTAGAATGAGTCCATAGATTTGTAAAGTTGCATGGGATGAGACTGTGGACTGTTGAACACAAATTCAAGACAACTTTTTAGATATGTCTGTACTTGAAAGGGTCCTCTAATACATTTGGAATAATATGCTTTTACTCCAAATGTTGCTTTCCATGAGCATTTAAGTATCTTGTCAGTGAAGTTAAAAACCACAGTCATTCCTACCCTTACCTCAGGCCCTCATATTAAGGAAGCATAACTGCCCTTAAAAAAGGCTCTTTGGAAGCTTTAATTGTAGATACTGTATCTATTCAAACTGGGAGGGCATCCAGGCACCAAAAAATTGTGGTATACTGCAGAAAATAATAACAGAAGCCTTGAAAATGTTGCTGGAGAGATAAAAGAGTAATGATAATGAACTTTAAATACAGGGCTTATGGGGTTTTGTTTTTGTTTTTCCCCAAATAAGTTGGGTTTCAGTTATAGCCTGACTGATAGTGATCAAAAGTTGTTTCCTAATTACTTTGGGGTGGATGTAAAAAAACACTGGTAATTTATGATTTAGTTGTAGTAGACAAAGGTCATTATTATAAGACCAAAGGAAAGTCAACGTTTATGGTAGTTTAAGAGATCTGGATAAGAACGGCCACTGTAGTTGACTCCTAGGAACTGACAAGACATCTGGTCCTTCTACTCAGAAATATTACTTTTTCATTAGCAAAGTTTTATTAGACAAAATTTTAAAAGCTACCTTTCCTTCCATAGTTTTTTTTTTTTTTTTTTTTTTTTTTGGTGCCGGGGATTGAACTCAGGGCCTTGCACTTGCTAGGCAAGCACACTAACCACTGAGCTAAATCCCCAGCCCCTTCCATAGATTTTGGAATGAATCAGTTCTCTGAGATGGCACAATGGTAATAATTCGGTGTTTCTATCTCGACTTAGATTCAAAATTAAATAGCAAGTAGGAAAGATTCCTTAAGTGCCGCTGAGTTCACCAGGGTGGAGATCACCACCCAAGTGCTTAACAGTTTCAAGGTGCCTCATTTTGTTCCAGGGCTCTGGGAGTACCCTCCTACCCGTTCTCTCTTGAGGACCTGCCTTCTGCTATCTCCTACATGTAGACTGTTTTTTGTCTTTGTCCAAAGGCTGTTCCAGCTGCTGGTATTTCCTTTGATATTCCATCACACTACCTGTCCTACTAGCAATGCAGCATTCCATATTTGTATGTCTGCACCTCCAAACTGCAAAGCAATAAGCATCTTGAGGCTTCTTATGTATATGTTCCTGGAGACTTTCACTGTGCCTGCCACCACAGGGAAGAAGTTCAAGAACTGTTTTTACGAACGGGTGCTTCTAAGAATGCGGCTTAACTATCTTAGGATGTAAAGCCAGGTGCAGGGATCACAATCAGGATGTCCAGGCTGCACCCCACTGCAATTAAAACACAATAGCTGAGGGTAAAAGCCAGGCTGTTTTTTAAAACTCCCCAGGTGATTCTGAGGTTCAGCCAGGTTCTGTATCTACTATTTTAGGTCCTGTGTTGGAGATAGGGAATTAAATATGCCTGCTAGGACAGCACTGAGGTAAAATTTTTAACCCAATCCTGGGGTCAGGGTCACTTCGAAAAGATAAGTCTGTTCTAGGAACTGGCCATGACCAAAAATTTAAGAAATGTATGTGCAGGCAGGCCACTTGCTCAAACAAACAAACAAACATAAAAGGGGTTAAAAAAAAAAAAGAGGGGAGGACAAGCCATTAGATCACTGATTTGGCGAATAAAGGTATGCTATTTGAGGAACCATGATAAATTAGCATTTGGGCACTTGCTTGAGATTTACCGGGGTGCCAGAAATCCTGTGCAGGTACGTGATTTATCATCATAGACATAAGCGACTAACCACAAAATTACACATGGAAGTACAATTCTAAATCCAGTCTATTATTTACTGGAGCCAGAATCATCTGAGTTTCCTTTAATTCTTTTTTTGACACAGTTGAATGTGATCTCCCCCCACCTACCCTACCTTCCTCCAAAAAACTACTTAACCTTGAGTGGGCTTCTCTTTAAATGTTTGAAAACTTCAATTTATTTCCAGACTAAGTCACTGTACTTGAGCAAAAGCAAAGCATTCACATTGTACCTGCCCTGGAGCCAACTGCAGGGCATCTCAATCCTAGCTGGTGTGCCTTCAACACTGGCAAGAAGCTCAGGGGATTTTAATTCAACGAAGTCAAACAGCAACCTTTCCTAATCAATCTTTATCCAAAACATATCAACCTTAGCAATGAGAACATTATTGTAATCTTTCTGTTATAGTTGTAGCGAGAAAGAGTTTTTAAGGTTACAATAAGCCCAAATCCTAGTCCAGGTCATTTCTGTGGGACCATCAGTCAACGGCAATATAAGACATTCTACTGCTCACCGTGTCCAATACCACAAGACAGACTAGGGACTGTCCAGGGGAAAGGAAAGCCAACGCAAGGAGCAAATGCTTCACATCTGGACAACAAACACTGCAATACTGCTTCACATTTGCTGAAATGAAAGGCAAGTTTAATTCAAACTAACGCACATTCTATTTGACCTGATGGAAAAAGAGTTAAAAACAGACGTGGTAATAGTTGTATAACACTGTGAATGTAATTAGTATCACTGAACTGTACACTTAAAAATCATCGAAATGGCATATATTGTTATATATTTTGCCACAAAATTTTTTAAAAAGCAGAACAATCTTTCATCTATTCCTGTTTGACAGAAAATATATTATCATGAAAATATCATGCCAAACTTGAGAGACACCACAAGCTACAACAAACAACAACCTCCTCCCCACCCCAACTTTCCACTGTTTGTCCTTACCTGTTAATGGCCACAGTCCAGTCTATGCTAGATAATTAATACATATGGCAAATACCTGACCCAAGAATAATTAACATGGAGTGGCAATTAGAGACCAAAGTCTCACCCAGTTTGAGGGTCCTCCTGTGCAAGATGGTTTTATTCAATATATCTTGACAAAAGAGAAGGAAGCACATGGAACAAACAAAACAAAACAAAACAAAAGAGTATATTACGTACAAAAATTCTTTCAGGATGTTTTTAAAAGCAGTAAAAATTAACTATATTCATGAAATATTACACCTTCCCACTTAAATGGTACTGAGAATGTCACACACTTACATGCAGCATAGCTGCATTTGCAACAACTGTATAAATGTAGTCTAATATTAATTTATAACTGTCTACATGTGAAGGCCTAAGAAATAGATTCTATTTTCAAAAAAAATAACATTTTCAAAGCCTTCCAATTTATTTTTGTCTGTTATTTTTCAGTAGTAATAAATATTAAAATACTATTTCTTATTTAACAAATAGAAATATCTTTTCCTATAACATACTGTATATTGTTCTATATTATCTATTTCTATTGACTTTTTATCAGGTCTTTTATATTAATGATGGAGATTTTAATGAATTGGAAATTCATTTATATTTGTGACTTAAGATATACATATATGCATTTTATTCTTATATGTATAACTAAGCAATATTAATACAATGCAAAGACAATTAAAGACATATTTATGTGTAAAAGCATTAGTTGAAATACAAAAAATTAGCTTCACAGTATAGCTAAAGCATATCTATTTACCTATCTTTAAGGTACCTCTTCATTAGTGTTTATTGTAAAATTTAATTCACTAGGAAATGAACATGGACTGTTAATATGCTTGCAAATTTCTAGCTGATAGGAAGCAGAAAGTTTATAAATAATGCTACAATATAACTTTTTAAAAAGAACTAGAGACCCTTGAGTCTATTTTTAATCATTTATTTTTATTTATTTTGTAGAGAGTACTTTCATTTGTGTATTTATACATGTGGAAGAGAAACAAACGGCACATTTATGAAAAATTTTGATGGGGACCAGCTTGTAACTGTTTTGAGACTGCATTGTTTTAAAGATGGTCAGCGCCTACTGTTCTTCTATTTCTTGTGCAACTGAATAAATCCTACATAGTCATGTTATACTTAATGAAAATTAAACTCTTATCTCTCCTTGGAGGTAATAAGGCCCTCAAAAGTAATTTTTTAGTTCACTTTGCACAAAGGCTATTTGTCACCAGAAATTTACCACATTGCAAGCTAAGTGCATCTTCCAAACTAGTGTGTGCCACAATTTTGGGGTGTAAAACCAAATCTCGTGGTGTTCTTAATAGATTTGAGAAATCCAGTTGTTTGGCCATCCAAGTATGAATAAATGTATGTATTATATAGATAGATATAGATAGATACCATACAATAAATGTACACAGATAATATTTGCATGTCATTAGGGAGTATTACATAATTTACAACTAGTCTACCACTGTTTGAATGAGAAATCCTTTAAAACTCACAGTTAATGTAACACTCCTATTACTGAGCAACTCCCACAAAAAAAAAAGGATAAATGACCTGGGAGGAAAGTCGTGGAGAAATGACGGGAAACTAAATGTGGGTCTTGCTTCTTACTCCACCAGCTAGCTCAGTGACCCCGCAGGAGTTCAGCAGGGTCGGGTTCCACAGCTACTAAAATGAGGGCTCAGAATCTGATCATCTTTAAGACCTGATGGAAAAATTCTCTGACTTTACATTTAAAAATTAAGTTCACTCTAAAGAGAAAATAAAGACACAAGGAAATTTCTCACATGCTATGCTAGATGTTTATCTACATATAAGAGACAGGTGTCAAACAAACAAATAAAAAAAAAACCACTAAGGCAAAGAGAAACTTTAACTCACCAGATTCCATCTGTTACATCTGAATTCATGCATAATTGATTATCCATGACTGGTAAGTTCTTTTCTCACTAGCCGGCCACAGTTTTCTAAACATTATGCATTAAATCACTAATAAAGTAGACTGCATTTTAGAAACAGAAAGGCAGAATAAGAATATTTTAAATGAAAAATTACATGCCGGTTAATAATAATACAGCTGACCTATGTTTAAGGGAGAGAAATTTTAATCATGTGCATATTAAATATTAATAACCTATTCTGTTATTGTTATAATAAGGTTAAGTAGGCTTCTCCATGCTTAAGGAAAGAGAGAAGTAGGACTGCATAATGGTACAAAAAGATACAGAGATGAGAGACAGACATAAGGAAAATGTGTCAACAATAAGCAAGAGGAAATGAGAAAGAAGGAAAAGATGAAGGTGGAAACTAATCTCTATGTGTCATTATGACTGCCAGAGTACTGGCAAAGAAGCAGCATCCTTTTATTTCAATTTTAATCATTTCTGAATTTTAATACCCAGCTCCTTTTGTAATTCTCCTGGCATTCCCCATATGCCTCCATCCCAGCCAAAACACCAGTGTAAATTAAATGGCAGGCAACCACACCACTGATGTAGTCTCCCCAAAGAACCTACCAGGTGACCAAAAGCAAAAAAGGTATGTCTACTTTACATCCCTGTGGACCTCTAGTCAATTAACTGGCTGAATGTTTTCTACTTTCTTTAATTTTGAAAAGAAGGAGAGTAGTTAGGTAAGCTACAGATAGAGAATCATTAAAAAAAATAAAGCAAGCCAGTAGTAATACAATAATCAGTGACCATCAGGGCCTGGAAAAATGAGTTTGCTCTCACTGGCACTAAGGAGCATCACATGATTATTTAATTACAGCTCTAATTTTTGTCTCGTGGATGGCAACATATCAACAATTAATAGGGCAAATAGAGGAGACTGTGTTTTTAAAGAGACAGAGTGTGCACCACACTGTAATAGGTGACCCAGCAGTGCACCACCTAAAGAATACCTTCTTTTGTGTAACTAAATAGGAATGTCTTGCAAATAGCCCCGCATGTTTTAAAAATAAAATAAATTCAAAAGGAAGTGTCTTTTCTAGGTAACTTTCATAGAATGGTAGGAACTTTTTTGGGATGTCTTACATGTAGTTAATTCAACCCTATGCTAGTAGTAGTTTTAAGGAAAGGAGTGAAATCTTCATTAATATAAGCACCCCGAATCTTAGAGTATTTTTTAAACAATGTGCATATAGCTACAGTAAAAAAAAAATGGTTTTTATGCAATAATCAGAGCTGGTATGTATTCAATGGGATTCTGAAAAAAATCATTACTAGGAAAAAACAGTAAAGGTCAATCGACCTTGGGCCACTAGTCCATAGTGCTGTGTAGTATCAGAAAGGTCCCAAGCGGTGGCCTAACTGCAAGACCACAGGGGAGAGCTCCTAGTCAGCTCCGGTAATGTCACCACAACCAAACACCAAAGGACCGTGAACCTGAACAGAGACAGTTACTCTAATCCTAGAGGTCAGATGATGAGGATAAAACAGAAACCCTGGTGTTACTCTAAAAAGAGAGAGAGACAGACAGACAGACAGACAGAAAATGACAGCATGCAGTTAAAGAAAAGCACCCAATTATCCAGAAAACGGGGGCATGCATAGATTAAGTGTTCGGATGACTGCCATAAAAACAGAAAATTAGAAGGAAAAGTCTCTTTTTTTCCCAATAAATCTTTATCAGCATGAGCTACCTTCCGTATTTATTCCATCATTGATGCTATACTTCTTTAATGAGTGTTCACTATGTACAAGGTACAGAATGCTGTGAATGAAGTTCTACTGTTTTATATAGAACAGACATATATCATACATTTAATTTCTTTTTAATACCTTGTTGAAATTAATAATAGCAATATCTATGAACTTGATAAAACAGGAATACTAGGGCGCTTTTAAGTGCCATATTACAAAGTTACAAACCATACAAATTCAAGTTAGACAAGAGATTTCAACTAGTTAACAAATTTGACAGAACTGTGCAGGTAAGGGTAAACCCAGTCTAACACCCCTGTAGTTCTAGTCATCTGCTGTTTTGCCATGACAGAAAGCACAGCTAAAACTCAGGTTTGAGATTTGGACAATGAAATAATCCCATTGTCATCAGATGCCCAAATATACTTTAAATATCGGGTTATATAGAATTGTAAGAAAATATGAGTTGATTAAAGAAACAGTGACTAAAATGATTTCACAAAAGAATTATTAGGAGATGCTATATCAACTCAATAAGCTTTTAGTGGCTTATGTTGGCCAAAGTCACTAAAAAAATAGGAAAATGTGGGCATCTCAAAATACAATATGGGAAAGCTAAAACTGCCGAAGGGCAACAATTTCTAATGCCACTAGCAAAAGCTATCAAGCCGATATTAATTACAAAAAAGAAAAACAAGAAGAAATTTTTACTAACCTAGCAAAAGCTTTTAAAATCAAATTGTTTTAGAAGAAAATCTTTGATCATCTGGACCAAAAATGTGACTCCATACATTCTGAAAGAATTTTTTCCCAGGAGTCTAGCAAGCAGCAGCTTGTGTGCAAGAATATACATCATTCTTTTTTAACATGATTGTTAATATACAGTTAACATGTCTCAGAAAAGGCTGTAATTAACTGTCTACTGCTCTAATAACACTAATAAGCGTACAGTATTATTAAAATACAATGACTCCATACAAACTAAGGCTGTCATTTTTAAACTTTTAAAATAATGTTCTAAATTGTTTCTAGTCCTCCTAAACCACCCAAAAAGAAGCCCACCTTTTAAGATTTCTGTTTAAAAAAGCATAGTTAATAAAATATTGTTCTTTCTTCCCACAGTCTTGAGAATCTATCACTCAATAGGACATGTAAGTATCATTTCAGCTGGTGAAATACAAAGGTGAAAACTTAGATTATTTAATTAATTGCAGATTACTTTAAAATTTAAAACTGTAAGTATTTTGATTTAATACTTTATTCACTGATGAAATATTTTCTGGGGAAAGAAAGGCTTGCCATTTATCAAGATTCACATATCCCTGTTGTTAATCCTCAATGATTCCCATTGTCTGGTTCACTGGAATAGGAAAACTCAATTGCATTCAACATCAAACAGCTAATTACAGATACACTATTCAAGACTAACTTCATTTCAAAAGATATCTGCATACACTACCTTCCATCTTATTTATAGTAATTATTACAACATTTATAATATAAAACTTCTTTTAAAGTCCATAATATTTTAAACATTAAAAGACTAGATTGTCATTTACATGCTTTTAACAACGTATCAGAAACCACGGAGTAAACTATAGAGGAATCTCTAGCAATGTACTTATTACATGCCTGGCTTCCAGGAAAATTGCATCTAAAGAATTCCCCATCATACAGATTACTAACTTTTCTTTAAATATCTCAAGAAAAGAAGGTCTAATAATTTCCTCTGGGAGACTGCTACCATATCTCATCATTCAAAAAGGAATGCCTATTGAAGAATTTTTCTTGGTACCTGGTTCCAAATCATCTATAGATGAGGAAAAGCAAATCCCAACATATAGACCTTCCCTGGACTTGAAATGCCTGCCTTTCATTATGGCTGTATCCCTGATTGTTCACATGGAACTGACTGTAGGAACTTTTCTGGCACTTACCCTCTAAATATCAAAGGCTTTTGTCCGAATCTAGCCCTACAGAAGAGATCTGAAAAGTAGTCTGATGAGGTGACAATGACGAAGTTCTCTCTGGCACTGCTAGCAAGGCAGAAGCATCCCCAAATGAGGTGGTTACCAGTTGCCTGTGAAGCAGCTGGACCATTACTGCAGTTCTGAGGGTGCGTCACAAATCAGGTCATAGCTCTGGGTAGAGTCCACCCACTTCGCTGGGTACAACGCCCTCTACTTCCTGCACACCTGGGGTGGGGGATAGGGGTGCAGAGGAGGAGGGCCAGCTCCACTTTACACACATTCTAGTAAAGGCACAGCCAGGTACAGCCTGACATCTGCCTCTTTTGTATAAACCTCAATCTCTTGGGGGATCTCACCCCTAGGTGCTCAAAAAAATGTATGCATTAAAAGCAGGCTCTAAAATGAATGATACCCTGTAATAAAATATTGCATAGTTAAATGTTTTTATCCAGCAAGATCTTTCCTCCACTGGAAACTGAACCAACTCTTAATTTTTGATTGTAAGACACTTCTCTTCCAAATGTCAAATAACTGGGCTGAACTGATTTCAGCAGAAACCAGGACCATAAATCCTGGGGTACTAGTTAACTAATTTTCATCTCTCATAACTAAAGTAGATCACTGCATAAACTGAATTACATCCTTGAAAGTCCATTGAAAGAGGTGATTAGAATTTCTATTACAAGCCTTCAGACAGCAACAACTGTGAAAGTGATACAGAATAACTTGAAAGAATAAAAATAGGCCAATATGCTGGAGAAATGCTACTCTACTAAATCTCACCCTGAATATATATACACACAAGCTGTATCTATTTACTCTGAAATGAAATATCTGATCTTAAAAAAGACTTAAAAAAATAAACAGCAAAAGGTACCATTGGCATAAGTTCAAGAGTACGAAATAATGTGTGTTAATGTGTTGATCACACTCTATGAAGACATCAAGTTTAAATAGACTTACCATTGAGAATAACAGAAATGATATATAAATTACCATAGTAGACACTTTTTCTTTGGTATAACACAGGAAAAGAACCTTGTGTAACAGATTTCATTTATATGCTATATTAAGACCATATTCTGTTCTGATGTCAGTGTACATATGATTTGAGATTGACAACTATGTGCAGACAATGAATGTAAGAGTTTCTTAAATAATTTAAGTGAAATAAGCAGTTTTCTCAAGTTAATTATGAGTTTAGGTAGTCAACTTTAACAGGATTTAGATGTTTCAACGGGGCTTTGGAAGAGAAGGGACCTTTGAAAGAAAACAACAAATGTATTTGGTATCAAAAAAAGTAGGAGTCTCACTTATTTTAAGGATGAAGATTAACAAAAAGACAAAGAAAGGAGGCGAGAATATTTTCAGAGGGAAGCAAAGAGACAATCAACCATTGAGTTCCACTTTGTACTCGTATTTATAAAGAATATTAAAAACTGAAGCATTCTACCTGAGACTTGGAAGGGAAGATTCTTTATCACAATTATTATCTATGGAATCAAAACAGTTTAATCTATTTGGAACTTTGTAGAAAGTCAATTTAGCAAACACACACTTGAATGTGTTTGAACATATCTGTCCTGAGGTTGCTTTAAGATGACTATTTAAAGTGGCATGCAGATTCTTTCGGAGTTTTGATGTTATAGGTGAGGTATGCAAAGTAAAAGTGCATAACATTTCTTTCAACTGGTTCTTACACGACAGAAATGAGGAGATGAAATTACTCTTCTTTAAAGTTTTGCCACTGGGAAATGATAAGAAAAACTCCTCTCGACCCCTGCTCCCAACAAGAAAGAGTCAGAAGCCCTGGGTTACAGCACAGGTAGATATTAAAATGGAGACAGAGCCGTTATTTAGTGGTGACAGGAATATAAATACATGCACTAACCTATAAACTGGTATTTACTTCAGGAAGGTAAGTAATATTTTTCCTCTGATTGCTGAGCTGTCAGTTTAATGCAGCGTAAATAAACAGTAGGTGCCTGCTAGCTTGAAGTAGGAAGTGTTCATTCCACACGAGGAACAGATTACTGAAGCCTGATGCTCATCACGCTGAAACATAACTTTCATTTTACCAGAAAATATACCCTACCATGGATGATTTTTTTCGTGCCTGATCTATTAATTAACTTAACTCTGTTCTGTCAAAATGTAAACCAATTTGTTAAAATCATCATAGAGTTTTGGAGTTCAAAAACCAAATCGATTTGAAAAGCAAGAGTAATGGCTGTTGTGTCATCTGATCACAAATGCTAAAAATGAATACAATGTAATAAGCATAAAATTTTAAAAACAAGAAGGACAAAGAATATATTTAAATAACACAGAATGTAATAATCTGAATTACCTAATTTACTCAAAATCCTCCTCCTCCAACTAGCATCTTTAATATTTTGTAGCCTTGTGCTAGTTTGGTCTTTTTCATGTGCATGATTATTTTGTTTTCTGAAATATCTAAAAGTAAACCATTCATAAAAAATCAAGCCCACTCCCAGGAGAAATTCCAGTAGAAATATTTCTGAATGCTCCTGAGAGAAGCAGCAAGTTTGAAGATCAGATGATGATACCCTTCCTAATGGCATTTACAAAAAATGTGGATTTTTCTTCCTATTTTGTAAATGCCAGAGTATGATGATATATAGCAACTAATTTTCCCCTTATGTGTGAGCACTGAGCAAAACTCTTTGGGGCTTCATTTAAAATGGAGCATATTTAAAAAGTATAAAATGCAAGTATAAAAGGTTTCTATTTAACACACCAACAATATTTGGATAATTGATCAACAGATTCTAAAGGGAAAGGAGTAGTTTTGAAAGGAATGTTTTCTCATTCAACTACAAATATGTCTAGATATAACCTGAAGATTGATTTAGTCATATATACTTATATATTTCACCAATTCCAAGTACTAATATAATAGTAATTGCAGCCATCTGCGACAACATATATGGAAGAACGATGTATTTGCGTAAAGGGCATATCTTGGTATGTAGGTACAAACGGCCCCTTTGTATGGCCCTTTTGGAAATTTACACAGCAGATGAAAACCCACTAGAGTGCTTTATAGAGTCCCTACTGTATATCCATGTTGTGTTTAGCTTAATAGTGTTTGTAACCAAAAGATTTTTACAATAATGAGGAACAGGTGCTTGTCACCTGACCTTTTAGGCCTAGTTTACAATCCACAACCTGTCACATAAAAAAATAGCTGAAATTCTCCTGCAGATATTTCATTCGTTTCTAATTTAATGCAGTATTTCTTAACCATCATTCAGTATATCATGTCTTATTCAATCATAGGTTCACATAGCTAGCAACAGACTTCTTTGCAGAAATAAACCAATATTTTTGTGTTGTTCTCGTTTAAGATGCTGGGAGACAAAAGGACTACTTTTGTAGATTATCAACCAGAAAATATATTAATTTATTTCAACAGTTGAACAAAAGACATTCCTTTTGAATACTTTTACATACAAAGAACTATTATTTATTACATATTTCAGCTTGTGGGAAAGCGAGGAATGCATTAATTCTGGTAATAACTATTCAGACTTTTTGAAAGTTCTTTAGGTCTTCTTTATCCTCCCCCCACATATACACATTTTAAGGAGCTAGTACTTTAGGAGGGAAATCCCTATTTGTTCTTTTTTTCATCCATCATTTGTATTCATTATTCAGAACTGAATACAAAATTGAGAAGTGATTTTATTTCTCTTGCATAATCTTGTTACATGTAGTCATATTCAAATTTAACAATGCTTTGTACTTTATAGCTACTGTTTACTTATTATATATTACATATGACTGAAGAACTCTACATTTAAAATATTGTTTCCATTAGAAAAAATATGAAGTAATAAGTGTCAAATGGAGATGAAGAATAAACATATTTGGTATATTTATAAAATGCAGTCATTTAAAATGTGCACAAATAGGATACATATTTTGCTGCTGCTACATGTTACGTTGTACGCATACTGTCTAAACCGTATTTAATAATGTGCTTAACCAAGTTAATTAAAGTATTTATGACTGGTGATTGTGTTAAACACTTAGAGAGGTAGTGAAAGATACAGCCAGTTACTTTTGCTAACTAAAGTTGAAATTATGCACTTATTATAACCTTTTCTAACAATGTGAGAAAAACAGAGTAAATATATTAAATTTGTTTCACAACAGATGCTTAGGTTGTTAATATTTAAGATGCCTATTCATGCTATTCCTGTCTGCACATTTGTCAAAAATGTAAGCTTGAATGCTAATGTTTGCCAGCAGACTAAAGGAGCCAGTATATGAATGTACTACTGTTCTAGTAAAATAATATGCAATAGAAATAAAGGACTGCTGCTAAATCATACCACTCGTACCACATAGGAGATTAATAAAGGTTTTTAGAGCAAACACCTCAACCTTGGCTTTCTTTGGATTTAACGTATGAGATTATTTATTTATTTATTTATTGCAGCAATATTTGGTCATAGAATAAAATCTCACATTCTCAGAAAACCCACTTTAGATGGGGGGTAAATTTCAATGAAGTTTTGACGGGTGACTTACTCTGTCAGCAGCCCACTGTAAATTTCAGGGACAGCTTAGAAGAAAACCTGACACGGAGAATTTTACTCATTCTCGCGCCCCTCCTCTATCCTTTTGGGAAAGCCAGGTCCTCTGGCCTCCAAGAACGCAAACATGGAACCCTAGTCAGTCGGGGCAGAGAGGATCTCTCTCCAGGGAATCGGGCGTCTTTCTGCTTTCCCTTTTTGACAACCCTGTGGAGTCCAAGTCTTACATCATGTGCCTACAAATCCAGAATGCCGCCGAGAAAGTTCTCTGAGGAAGGGCGTAGAGGTCAAAGTTGCCAACCGTGGCATTCTGAGAGATGACTCTGTGGTTGACACTTTGTAAGTACAATTTAGCCCCAGTGGAGGCCAGAGCCCAGACCTCCAATCAAAGTTCTACACAGCTCTCTCATCTCGGTCTTCGGGGTCAGCCCTAAGGGTCCCGCTCAGTGCTTTCCCCAGTGCGCACGTGTCCCTCTCCTGACCTGCCACCTGCCTGCTTCGCCCCACTCGCTGTAGTTTCCCCAAACCCGGTTCGGCCGCCTGGGGAGCTTCGGCAGTGGAGAAGCTCCCCGAGAAAGCTGCAGCGCTCGGGTCCGAACCCCGAAGCTGCACCTGTGAGGTCCCGGCCCCCGATAAGAGGGTAGCACTTCTGCCTCCAGCCCAGCTCCACACCCGCGTCCCAGGGCCGACCTCGCGATAGCCGGCCAGGGCCCAAACGCAGATTGCTTCGGCTTGAAACTCCAGGTTCCAACTTGAGCGCCTGAGTGGCTCCCGGGATAGAGAAGTTGTCACAAACTTCCCGGGCCCCTCTCCGACGCCGCTTACACCCAGCCGCGCTGGCTGGAATCGGAGGAAGGCGGAGATGAACAGGGAAACGATGCTGAGCGGACTCGCGATCGGGCGGGGGACGCTTCCACTCCCCCCAGCCCACTCCTCTGGGCACCTTGCGCCCACCCGGCTCGGGGCGCACAGAGATCCCCTCTTTGCCCATCTGCTTTCTTCGGCCCTTTCCACTCGCCTGTGTCTCCCAAGAGGAACCAGACCGATGACCCAAATGAGTCGGTTCAGCGGGGTCTGTCCGGCAGGTGTGTCAGGGCGTCCCCGCCCCGAGAACGAGTGGCATCCTCACCTCCCCATCCCGGCCGCGCTCCCTCACTCCGCCGACCCACCCTTCCGTGCTCCGAGCGCGCGCGGGAGTGGGGACTCGGGGACCCCTGCGCCAGGCGCCCATGTGAGGTGAGGGAGCCGCTCCAGCAAGGAGCGCCGCGGGTGGGTGCTGCTAAGAAGTTTGGATTAATTACGGAAAAAGAAAGACACAGAGACAGGGATAAAAGAGCATGAGGAGCAAGGAGAAAAGGAGGCAAGGAGCGGAACTCACTCAGGCATGAGCGTCGGGGGCAGCGGTGAGGAGAGCGCGGGCCGGAGAAGAGGATCGGTTCCCCGGGCTGGCGCGCTGGCGTCGGACTTCCGAGGCGGCGGCTACAGCCTCGTCTGCCGCCGCCGCCGCCGAGCTGCGGCCGCCGCGGAAGTTAATTGCAACTTGACTTCAAGTTGTCTTCTTTCCCCATCCGAAGTGGGCGTTTAAAGGGAGAGCGAGGCGAGGAGCGAGCGAGCGGGCGCGCGGGGCCGAGGGAAGGAAGAGGCGAGGGGAGGGAGGAGATGTTAACGGGGGGAGGAGGAGGAGGCGGGGGCGGTGGCTGGGGCGGGAGGGGGAAGGGGCCGGCGGGAGCTGCTCTCGGCTCGGCGGTCGCCGCGCCCGCAGTCTGGAGGCGCGCGGGAGCGGCCGGGGCGCCCCCCGCGGGAGCCCGCAGCCGCCGGGGCGCGCATCCAGACGCGGCGCCTCGGGCCAGGAACGCTGCGCCCGCGGCCGGGCGGACCCCGCGCCGCCACCGCCGCCGCCGCCGCTCCCGGGTGGTGCGGCGAGGACGGGCCGGTCGGGCGGCCCGGGCCCGGCCCGCCTCCCCAGCGCCCGCCCCGGCTTCTCCCCCTGGCGGTGGGAGTCTCGGCGGCCGCCGGCTGCGCCGAGCGCTCTGGAGCCCGAGCCGAGCCGAGCCCGAGCCCCGCCGCCGCCGCCGCCGC
Organism: Hystrix cristata; assembly: GCA_004026905.1. Taxonomy (NCBI): domain Eukaryota; kingdom Metazoa; phylum Chordata; class Mammalia; order Rodentia; family Hystricidae; genus Hystrix; species Hystrix cristata. The sequence goes on along the minus strand of PVJO010003544.1, from coordinate 13,280 downwards.
CGCCGCTCCGGTCTCCCTCTGAGAGCGCCGGCCGGGGTGTGGGGTCGCGGGCCGGCGCGGCGAGGGCGGGCGAGGGGCGCGCACTGGGGCCGGCGCCGAAGACCGGACCCTCCGCCGCGCGGGGTAAGTGTGGGCGCGTGGGAGTGCGCCGGGGGGCGCGCGGCGCGGTGCGCGGCGCCCGCTCACCCTGCCCCCTCACCTCGCGGGGCCCCCACCTCGCGCACCCCTCCTCCTGCAGCCTGCGGCTTCCTCTTGTTGTTCGTTGTTTGGCTTGCGGGGGGGTGGGCAACAATGGGTAGTCTGTCGTGTGTGCCAGCGGAGGAGGAAGTCAGGTGAGAGGCCTCGAAGCACCCCCCCACACCCTAGCCTGCGTGGGGTGTATCATTCTCCACTAGGGGCATGTGGGCCAATTTTTTTTCTGTCTTCAATGTTCCGGTCGAGACGATTTTTTCCTAGAGGGCCGCGTTCCTTTTAGCCCGTAGTGTTTTCCCTTCGTCCCATCAGCGTCCTTTTCAGCTCCCCACCCAGGAGTTCTGCACCCCAACTGAGCTGCACGTGGGGGAAGGAGGACGAGGGGGCCTCTTGCAGGCCCCCTACTCTGTGCCCCAGCCCATTTGTTTCGGTATTTATCCTCATGTCAGCAGTTCTACTTTTCAACGCTGTGGAACGAGATGCCTACGGTGATGTCCAAATTTTCCTCAAAAAAGCTGAGGGCAAAGAGGGCAAGAAATGCCGATTTCATTAACAGCGGACTCGGGAGAGAAGGGCCGAGGGAACCTACCAAATGGAGAAACTCCAAAGACTTCTGAAAGATTAGGACACCAGGCTAAGGAGAAATTGGAACTCAATTTTAACCCTGTCTTCTCGCCACTCCCCCCAGCCCCCACCTCTGAGGAAGCTAACAGGTCTTTTGTTTTGTATCGTGTCGCTTCGGGGAAATTTGCATTGTTAAGGACAACCGAAAATTCCTACTGTTCACTCAAAGTTAAGGGGGTTGTAGGAAGAGAAAACAATTTTTACTTTTCCTCTTTGTACGTGTTTGGCAAGAAGTGAAGTTGTTAGGTTCATAGCGTGAACTGCAAAGGGTTCGTTTAGGACAATAAAGACTGCAGAGCTGCCTAGGTGTATTTTTGGAAACTGCACTTTCTTGAGTTCCTTTCGCACAAGGCTTGCTCTCTCATTAAGTCCTATAAGTAATTGTATTTAGAAGGAAACTATGGAAGCAGGAGAGAGATCGCTAAGATTTCCATCCCGCCAATGCAGGGCACGGTTTGCAGGGAGTTCCTGGAAAGTGAGTGTGGGCTGAGAAATTCAGCTTTTCCTAAAAGCTCTGTTGGGTCCTCTTCTGTCAGATGTCTATGAATAAAGCACACTGGGAAAATCCTGATATCCGTGCAGTCTTATTTTATCTTTTACACGGTGGTTGGTTCACGTTTCTAGTCCTCGAAACAAACATCAACTGTGCTGTATTTTTGTGTGGCTTTTCTAAATAAAGGAGAATAGCTTGTGTATTTACGCTGCTTTCTGGATTGGCCCCCCATCCGTGGATATTGAATTCACTTAAATGTATACATTTTTTTGTTGATAATTTATGCAGAGACAATCTCCAAAACACAACAATATAAAAAATTATTAATTAGTATTCTTTTAGGGAACTAACACTCCCCCCACACAAAAGTGCACACCTCAACTGCTAGTTCTATAAAGCAAAGTAAAAATGATTGCAAATAAACAATTGCAACAACGAGTGAAACTAAGTCAAACACAAGTATTCCTTTCTGAACCACTTTCTACCCCCACAGGTCCCAAGAGACATCACATTCTCCTGCCTCAGTTTACTAAGATGCTGAATTGCCTAACCAATACCAATATCTCCATCTGAGAAAGACATCAGGTTTAGAATGAAAAAAAATACATTCTCAGTCTTCACTCATTATTAATATCTTGTAGTAGGCAGCTGATTCTCCAATTCTGAAAGCCTGAAATGGTGCTTAACACAAATTCAAAAAACGATTTTTTTCTCCATTATACACTTACACACTTATTTCCCCAAATTATCAATTTAGCCCCCATAATTTAACGTGTGATACTCCCCTGGGTTCAACCAAGAAAACATTGTGCTCCAAACTTTTTGAATTTGCTTCCTTCCCCCTGAAAACAGCGGGCTCCTAGCAGTGTATTAATTAACATAGTTTGATAAATTCCTATGTAAACTATCCCCTGCCACATAGTAGGGATTAAGTACTTACTGAATGAAGATGTTAGTGAAATACCGTAGTTGGCCACAAATTCAATAGGATGTGTCTAAGATCTTTTTCAGGAGAAAAGGGCATCTTGGGTGAATGTTACTAGGTTAACTACAACGGTCTGAATGTTGGTGTCCCTACTGAATTCGATATGATAGTATTAAGAGATGGGTAGCCTTTGAGTGGAGCCCTTCTGAATGAGACTGCCTTTATAAAAGAGGCTACAGCTTGCTATTTTATCCCATCCACATATGAAGACACAATATGGTGCCCTCTGTGAAGCAGAGAACAAGCCTTCACAGCACACCAAATCTACCAGCATCTTGGACTTTCCAGCCTATAGAAATGTGACCAAAAAGTTTTTGATGTTTGTAAATTACCCAGCCTAAGGTATTTTGTTATAGCATCCAGAATGGATTAAGTAATATATTTGTGCCACTATATTTTTAAATGTAGTTTAAATGACTAAAAGACAACTAAATCTGAAATATCAAATGGTCGGTAATACTGGCTAGCATCAAAAGTTACACTGATTAGTTTTCCTGAGAGAACACAATAAAATAGTGCCTACTACATAAGAAAGATGCAAGGAGTGGGATAAAACAGTATTGACCTTTAGGGGAGCTTATTTGGTAGGAAAATGTCCCTGAAATGTGAAAAAATAGTTCAATGTGTCAGTATAGGGTTTGAGTTGAGAAAACAGATTTTTTTTTTTTTCTTTTTGGAGCAGGAAAAAATAGAAGTCCAGAAGCTCTAGGTTGGAAAGTGTACCAGTCAGTGCTTACTAGAGAAACAGATTTAATGCAAAATACACAAATATATAAGAATTTACAAGATTAGTTTACAATGGCCACCTGCAGAGTCAGGTGTGGAAGGGTGCAAAAGGTCTATCTGTGGGTTAGAGAGCCGAAGGATCCAGTCAAAGGCCTGGAGCTCACTGTAGTGTCTTATGTGAGTCCGTATCAGGAGGACGAAGGGTCTGTGCTGGAGCTTGAAGAGTCTGCACTGGAAGTCAGAAGATGACATCCAAGGAGAAGGTGAAGACTGGAGCTCCTCCAAAGAAACAGAAGCGGGCCTTCCTTTTTCCTTTCCATTTTATTCCATTCAGGCTACGAGCCTCTTGGTTGGTACCACTCACACCCAAGGTGGATCTTCTGTTTTCAGTAAATCCCTTCTGCCACCAAGAACTATGCTGATCCAATTCATTTGGCCCTTTCTCACTCAAATTGACATAGTCATCTATCACAGAAGGTATTTTTAAAAGTTATTTTGTACCCGTCAAACCTTTAGGGCCATTCAATGTAGACATATTGAGTGAAGGGGAAATCATTACTTCCACTACAGCAGACATTTTATTTACAAAGACTACCACAGACTAGAGTTCAGTATATATTATGTGAACAAGTGAATAATTTCCAAAGTAGCTCAGTCCATCTTTGTGTACTTTATTACATTTTTTCTTAATATTGCACAGGTTCAGTCTTCCTCAAATTCCTAACCATTAGCCTTAGTTCTGACATTTGCAACAAAACAGAATAAATATGTATTAATTAGGATAGGCTTTGTTATGCTGGAGTAACAAATAAGTTCCAGTTTTTAGTGACCTGTAACAGCAAAGTTATTTTCTTGGTCATGCTGTGAGTCCAGTGCAGGCCAGCAGGTCAGTTCCGTATCTTCTCATTCCAGGCTTCAGGCTAGTGAAAGAGTCACCACCTTGAATGTTTCATGCGCTGTTGCAGAAATAAAGGTCAGCCTGGAAGGTTTCTTGTTGGCTTTTAAGTGCTATTGCTAAGCAGTGACATCCATCATTTGAGCTCACAACTAATAAACCAGGACTAATTGCAGGGAACCTCTAATCATCACAAAATAGTGCACCCTACCTTGTGCCAAAGAATAGGCTTACAGGTAATAACCCTTGTCCTGTGATAGCTTGCCAGCAAAACTATTCTATTCTGCCACTCTGTGGCCCAAGTCTTCCATTTTCCAGAATAAAAAGTGCCAGAATGGCCACCAGCCTACAGGGAGGCCTGATGTGACTTCTTTCACCATCTACCATTTTTGAATACAGCACTACGACTCTCACTCCCTACTAAAGTTTGGCACCCAGTTAATTTTAAGTCACTCTCATATTTACCAATATTATATACATGTTATTTTCTTGTGACTTGTTTTCCTGGCAAGGGTATAATGAACAGGAACTTTTAACAATTATCTGAAGAAGTTATGACCATTATCAAAATTCGAAAATTTATCTTGAGTAGTTATTTCTCTGATTGTAAATATCGAAAGCTTTATAGTCTTGTAGTATAGAAATTCTCTTGGAGGCATTTGTTCATTCATTCATTCATTTACCCTATTTTTGTTTACTCGATAAATACCATTTCATACCTAGTAGATGCCAGGCACTCTGTTAAAGGCTGGACGTATGGAGATAATTCAAAGTTCTCTGTATGGAATAAATTGGGGGCATACAGACATAAAAAGTTATTACAATGCTAGTAGAGACACAGTGTTATGGGAACACGTAGGAAGAAGCAAATAGCTAGCTGGTAAGATTTAGAAAGGTCCCATAGAGGACTTGACACTCGAATTAAGTCTTCAGGGTAAATGAGATTCCTCTAGGCAGAAAGGAAAAAGGGCCAGCATGGACAGAGGCACTAAGAATGACAAAGTGTATTGTTTAGGAGACTGTGAGGAATTCAACGAGACTGGATCATGTAAAGGCTGAAAGCAAACCAAACCAAACTAAGCTCCAAATTGGGATGAACCTTGGGGACACTCCATGTAATTCAGACATTATCCCATACACCAGGAATTGCAGACTCTTGCGTCTGCCTTGGGCCAAGCATGGATGTAAGTGAGCAAAGCAGACCAAAACCATAAGCGGTGCTAAGGACTGTGGCAATATGAAGAATGTATTCTCTGTCCGAACAGGAAAGTACCAATAAGCACCAAATATCAGATCTTCCAGTTTCTAAATAAAAGATAAAATTTTGGATTTATCTGAAAAATAGAAATTAAATTTTGACAGTTTCCCCACATTTTAAGTACATGGGTAGTCTTTAAGCTTATCTTGACCTGTGGGTTTGTTTTGTGCAGCTTATATATATATTTGTAATGAAAGCCAAACTACTAATGCCATCAATACCGTATTTTAGCTCAGTCTGTGTCATAGCCACTTCCTTAGACTGCATTGGAGTTATTGTTTATTTGTTAAAAATTGAGTTCTCCAGTTGCTTATCCTTTTTAGTTTTGTCTCTGGCTTCAAAGCTATATTTGCCTGCCCCTCAAGAGTCTGAAAGGTGCAACAATGCCCCCACACTTTTCCTAAATGTTAAAATGTTGGAAACACTAGGTATTTTTTTCATAGGGCAACCTGAACTATTCCTTGTAGGTTTAGTCCCATCAACACCTCCATATTATCAAAGCCATTCAATTAACTGGACAATCAGCTCTTATATTCTTAACAACTTGGTTCTACAGACAATAATTTTTTATTCAACTTTCTTCAATAAAATTTTTTCGAGTTTCTTGATTTTTATTGTGTAATTTAAGTATAATAAAAATCATCCGTTTTATGTGTTCCATGAGTTTTGAATACAAAGGGGCAGCGTGAGAAAGTTGTATTTTAAGTGAACTTTGAAATAAATATATGTAACTGTAACAGCCTTCGATGTCAAACTCCCTAGATTCAGATCCTGTTTCAACTGGTTGTTACCTCCATGACCAGTCTCCTTTCTGCCTCAGTTTCTTCATCCATACTGCTGGGATAGTAATAGTACCCATCTCCAGAAGTTAGTTGATATACAATGCTTACACATGGAGTTAGTATTCAGTAAAGACTAGCAGTTGTTTCTTTTGTTATTAATGTTAGTCATTATTATTCTGATAGAAAAGAAATGTAGGATATACACAAGGATAGAAAATTGAATGTGATACAAATTGGGTAGAAGTGTTTCCTGGATGAGTTGATGGTGTGCTGAGGTACACAAGCCACATAATAATAACCTTTATTTCTGGAATATTTATTTTTTACCTAAAAATTTACAAGAAGTTGCTGAGCGTGGTGGTGCATGCCTGTAGTTCCTGCACTCAGGAGGCAGAGGCAGGAGGATTGCCAAGAGTTGAAGGCTAGCCTGGCCTACAAAGTGAGCTCAAGGCCGCCTGAACTACATAGTGAGACCCTGTATCAAAAATAAAAACCCAAAAATAATTTTATAAAATTATTATGTATGTAACTATGTATGTAAAATTATTTTTCTATTAAAACAGTTACATACATAATGAAATTGAATGCAACATTTTACATGAATTTTCAACAAAAACAAGTGTCTTTAAAGACCTTTTGGCTGCTTGAGAAAGGAGGTGGGTGGGTATTGCTTTTACTTCCTTCTGCTACTTTCCCATTTTAAACCAAATGCATTGCAGTAAGGAAGAAAACTATTAGAGAATGAATTTAGAGACATCAAGTTGCCATGAAGAAAGGAACTAAACGGAATAGTCTTTATAGCTGGCTTGTGATATCCATGAGGGCAGAGATTTTTATTCTTTTCACTGATCATGCTCACAAACTTGGAATAAATAGGTGATGTTAAGTGATCTTATGAAAGACACTTAGTCCTTATAAGTTTCAGTTTGCTCAGCCATAAAATGAATCAGTTGGATCGGATCTCAAATTCTAGTGCACATAGTAGTTAAACAGAGTGCTGTTGAAAATGCAGATTCCTTGCTCCATACCCAGAAATTCAGATTTAGTAGAACCAGATGGGATCCACCAATCCAAATGGATTTGGAAGACAGGTTGTAAGGGGCAGAAATCCAACTCAAAAAAGAAAACTTTATTTACTATTTTATTTTTGTTCCTCCTCTCTTCCCTCTCCCCACATAAGTTGGAAAGTACAATGTAAAGACCAGTTAAGGTGTACTTGGATCTAGCTGCTCAAACAATATCACTAATCATTTCTTGGTTCTGTTTTCTTCTCTGCTGTCTTCTGTTTCAACTTTATTCTTAGTCTGGCTTGTCTTTGAAAACTTCATTCTTAAGAGCGTCAGTCTTAGTCCAGCTTTTCTCCCAGCTTCCATTCTTCTGACATAGAAACACTAGCGCATGAGTGTTTCTTTCTCAGTTTCCAGCTAAAGAGCTACCTAATTGTGATTGCATCAGATTGTGTCATACACACATACCTGCACTCATCACCATGGTCAGCAGCTGTAACCCAGCAACCTTGGGGCAAATGGCCACCCTTGAATTTAGGAGTACAGCCCCTTACCTAAAACATGTAGGCTGGGTGTGAGGGAGGGATAGTTTTTCAGGAAAAAATGGGATCAAGAAACTAGAAAATGGGTTCTTGTTAACCAAAGCTATAAATCCCTGTTTTTGAGAAATACTTGGATGAAAATGCAGTTACTTAGAAGTATAACAAGTATACCAACATACTGAGATCTTCAGGCATCAGGGAGATCAGCCAAGGTCTAGGAAGTTCCTAAAATGGTCACAGTCCCTGAGCCAGTCATTTTCATCTGTTTATCGTAATGTTTAGGGGCAAATATTAAGGACTCTCTATATATCATGAAGGTGATTTATATGCAGGTGATCTGCGATTTGTACTTTGCCAGTGAGTGGGTTTTGAGAACCATTCTTACTTTGAGGTCATCTCAAACATACTGTGATATTATTGTTCTAGGATCTTTATGAGATAACCTGTAATTGAAAAGACAAAAAAAGCTCCAGTTATGGTACAAAGAAGTGAGACAAACAAACCAGCAGGACCAGCAGTTGAATTGTTTTGACTTGATCGTTGGTATGGTTTTACTTAATAATCTTGGGCAAATGTGGTCCACGACATCTAATAGATACAGCCCCAGCCTGGATCTCAGCATACCTGGTTCCTTTTGATGGTTGAAGCATAAATTGTTACACATTATGCAGACAGTGGAAAGGGGTAAGCAGGCCACACTGTAGAACCAAAGACTGATTAGCTATCAGATATCTTTTAGGTGCATTACAAGTGAATTTATGGAAAAAGTGAATTCTGATGATTGAATTATTAACCATTGTTTTCTTAAGTGAAGCTAGTATCATTTTCTTAAACTCATTAGTAAAATAAATCTCCCTCTTCACTTTAGTATAAGTCATTAGTTTAACTTCAAATGACTTCTCCACACCTCCCTCCCCACCCTACTTTTACCTTCACCATAGCAACCCAATGTGCAAAAGAAAGTGCTTTCATCAAATGCTGCTGGAATAAGAAGATATTCGTGGGGGGGGGTGGGGCTTGATTCTGTACCTTATAGCCTACACAAAAATTCATCAGGAGTGGATTATAAAACTAAACATAGATGCTAAAGCCATAAAGCTTTTAGAGGAAAATGTAGTATAACTTGGAGATAGAGACATTTTTTAGCTAAACCATAGAAAACAATAACCATAGGAGGAAAAAAATGGGCAAATTACCTGTTAAAAAGTTATTTTAAAATAAGCAGGGTGAGAAGTAAAGTCTGGAAATCTCTGATTAAATTGTTACTGCCAGAAAGATTTGCTCTCGTGCATTTATTTAAAGTTATTTTGATTCTTAGGCGTGGGACACTGACTGAATTTAAGCAAAAGGGAAAAGCACATTGGGGCTTTTCATACAACCAATATCAGGGATGCAACAAGGCTTCAGGAACAGAAGTACTGGATTACTATAGGGACTCAGTCAAGCCTTTCCATACCTCATCCTTGTCTTTATTCATCATGATGGTTCAGCTCCCTCCTCTCAGTTCACATAGTGAACCATGGTCGCCAGCTGTTCTTGAGCCTGGAAGTACCATTCTGGCCACTCAGAGAAAGGACAATTTTTCTGTCTTTCACAATTCTCAGGGAAGAATCTGACTGACCACTTAGGTCATGTCCACTCTTAGTCCAAAACACTGTGACCAGAGGCAGGACAGTATTTAAAGAAACACAGTAATTCCTTTCATGCATGCGGAGATCGAAAGAAAAGAAATTACATTCCACTCTATATTTCCATTAGATAGGAGACAAAGTTGATGAAAATTTTGTTCTTGGTCACAGTTTCTAATGGATACTGTTTTTGGTGTATAGATAGACTGCTCTTTGATGACCTAATGTCAGCATCTCTTTTGGCACATTCACATATTGACTGATACTATTAAAAGCCATAAACATAAATGGCTCATTTTACAGCTGGCACATTTATTTGTAAATTATTAGCCAAGATCTATACAAATGCAGACATGCTTTGTTTTAGTCTGTATGTACAATGAAATTAATTTAAATAACTTTAATCAACTTCAAAAACCAGCAAATTCCAAGACAATTAGGTTAACTTTAAAAATTCTTATTTATTGAGTTAACAGATGGTAAATTAAAAAAACAATGAAGCTAATTTTTAAAATCATTCATTGAATTAAAAAACAGACTTACTTGACAAAACTCTTTTTAGTCTGGCTTTACATCCTCAATAAGCATATTTTACGATTCCAATTTGGGGGACTTCTGAACCACACCAAGTGCAGTGCAGTTTATGAACACTGTTCCACTCTCGAGCTTTTCCCTTACCATCTGAAAATTAATTTTTATGTACCAACACCAAAAACATTTAAGAAACATAATCCAGGTTTTGGAAGCAATGAAGAATCTGTTTGCTGTCTAGCATACTCCGTGGTCTTCTGACCTGCTGACCTGACATGCCTTGGAAACTTCCTGTGATAGCAGAGGAAAAGTTGCTGCGGGGCACAATGCATTTCTGCATCTTAGTCATCAAAAAGAATATGTGCCGCCGAAGCGAGCACCTTAGTCATCAAATAGAAAAGCTTCCCTCCGATGGCTTTTGCAGAGTTGTGCGCGCCAGTGCCTTGAAAGATGTTAGCACCACAGGAATCTTCTTTGGTCTTTTTTGTTTCCTCCTTAGCTTTCCAGTTCTAAGTTGCAAGAAGATGATGGGGCTGGTAGGAAGTGCACTGAAAGCCTGGAGAGTTTGTCCTCTCGGGCTCACGCTGGATTGGCTCTCCTTGCAGTTTTTGGTCTTGAAGCAATTAATATTTCCCAATATGTGAAGGGGACTGAAAACTCTAGTTGCTTCCTCAAGAAAATTCATTCACTACCTGAGGTTTTACATATGGAATTGGAGGTAGCACTACAGGTACATAAAATAAATCATTTGCATTATACTGACTATTAATAGTTTTAATATGATGGCCTATTTAGAACTAGAACTATTTATGTTGAAATAAACTGCCCATAGATAGATAGAAAGATAGATAGATAGAAAGAAAGATAGATTGATAGATAAAAGTTGCAATAGATGTGTTGGAATGGCTGCTTGCTCAATTAGTATTATAGTCTTTACTGTGGACAGATGGAAACTCTGGTATAATTTACTTTATGGTCCAGGAAACTCCTTGTCTAAGAACTGCTCTTGCTTTACATTGTATTACATTATTTAATCAGTAATGTTTAAGATTAATTTACTGGTTTTGATAGACAAATTTATTACGTGTAATTTGAATTAAAAGCATTTAGAGATATAAAGCATTTATCTTTGAAACTACTATAGTAAAAAAAAAACTTATTATTGTGCATTTGAAGCTCTTTACCCCTTAACCCCTTTCCCTCTTGAAATAATTGTTTTTATAATAACTTCTGATAATATGACCTTTCTTAGGAATTTGACAATAACATAGCAAGAGAGACTTTTATTATTTTTAATTAAAGAACAGGTAAAAATAATAGATCATGACTAGATGAAAAATACAGTAGGTAAAATTTCTGTTTTGCAGAAATAAAAAGAGATACAGTGATACAAAGGGAAAAAACCGTACGTCAGGAACACCTAAGGAAATGAGTAAAACAGAGAAAGTGAATAGGCAAATTATAGGTATTCCAGTTTAGAATGTAAACTCCATAAGGTAATAAACATCTTACTATTATAATCCTTCCCCTAATCAAAGGCTTCACACATAGCATATACTATTAGTATTAAATAAATGTATCTTGAATTTACGAGTAAATTAATGTGCTCCCCTAAAAATACAGCAGATGGATCAGAAGAAAAAGTCAAAATTAGAACAGAAGGAAACTGTCCATATGTAAAAATTGCATCAAAATAGTAAGATGTTTGAAGATCAAAATTAAGAAATAGAGATAAATACCTGTTATAAGCTAGTAAGTTTTTACATTTCTAACAAAGACAATTTTTGCATGTATATGTAAAGAAAAACATACATGCTTTTGTCAATAGCCCTTATATTTCCTATGGAGAACAAAAGACTTCAGGTTAAATTTCCACGTAATTTTAAGAGGAACTAGTTTGATTTTGCATGTTGTATGCTTAGTTATTGCTTGATTTGTGAAGGCAACAGAATAAAACTTAAAATATTCCCGATGTCAGAAAGCATAACAACCAAGAGTCTTTTCTGCAAAAGTTGCAGAAAGACATTGTCCAGATCACTAGTGTGTGTGTGAGAGACAGTATAAAAACTCAAGAATGGGGAATTTCAACAGAACAGATTAGTGCTAAGCATTGAAAGTAAAGGCTAATAAATGAGTAAATTACCTGAAATCAGAGTGAATGAAAAATTGATGCTGATGGCTAGGTAGTTTTTACTAAGAAGGCAATGTTTTGAATATAATACAAAGGAGGTCACAAAATGTTAACAGTCTGTAATCATCACAATGTGGGAAGAGGAGAGGAAGAAAACAAAAATTTTAGTTGCTGCTTTAGATAGAATGTATTTTAGGATGGCTGGAGACAGTTTCATGCAGACACTAGTTGAGTTGGAAGTAGGATATCTGTTTTCTTAATAATTGTAGAAGATAAAAAAGTGAACTAAACATAATCCATTGGAAAGACAAGTCGGTAAGAAAACACTGAGGAACTATTGAAAAAACAAATTATAAAATAAGTCTAGTCAAGCTTAAAAATTATGACAAGTATAAATGGGTTAAATTTTCCTATTTAAATGTGAAGATACTTAGATTAAATTAAAATGAAAGTCTAATGATTTAGTGTTGCTTAAAAGTCAAAATAACACAGAAACATTTTTTAATGGCAAAGATTCTTTTTCAGACTAACATTTTCACATCCAAATCAGATATAGCAATATAAATATCAAATAAAGCAGAATTTTTACAGTAAACAAAAGGGACTATTTTATAATCATTAATAGTGTAAGACCTATGAAGGCAAAATGACACAAAATCATCACATGGTCGATACTTTAAGTGAAAAGTAATTTATATACTCTTTTTAATATAATTTAATTTATTCTATATCCAAGCCAGTATAGAAGTTTACAAAATTAGAAACAATACTATTGAGTTTCTTTTTTTGTTTCGTTTTGTTGTACTGGGGGGTTCAAACCAGAGCCTTTGCCCTGAGCTACATACCCAACCATTTTTTAATTTTTTTTTTTTTTTTTTTGAGACAGAGTGTTGAAAAGTCACAAAATTGCCCAGGCTGGGTTCAAAATTGCTGTCCTCCTGCTTCAACCTTTTGGGATCTGGAATCACAGCATGCACTACCTGTAATATGTGAAATATTTAATAGTAGTAGGTTAATGAAGGAAATGAAATAATAGATTGTACTTGTTCCTGGTAAAATAATACAAACAGGTAAAACAAAATATTTTCTCACCATGATAGTATTTTATACTAGTTATCCACATTACGGTTGATGTAAAGTTTTTAGAAATGTTCATGTTTAAAATGGGTGAAGTTGCTATAATGGTTTTGCCATAACAGTGTAACTTAATAGTATTTTAAAAACCCTGATCAATGTAATAAAACATATCAAAAAGAAGACCTATAAAGAAGAGAAAAAAGAGAACCAATCATTATGTACTGGAAAAATATTTTATAGACTTTTATAGTTTGAAATCCCAAAGAAATCAATGAAAATATGAATAAATTTAATGAATTAGTAAAATATTAGAAGATAGTAACATAAATCAAGAGTATTTCTAAATAATAGTTACTTTTAACTCAAACATGGGCTTTTAAAAGAGATTCATTTTATTAAAAAGCTTTTG
>PVJO010003543.1:0-121814 GCA_004026905.1 Hystrix cristata | reverse complement strand
CCAAAAAAAAAAAAAAAAAAAAAAAAAAAAAAAAAAAAAAATATATATATATATATATATATATATATATATACATATGTCTTGGAAGTGGGGGGAACCAAGATGCATCATGTATAAGTACAAAATAACCATGATAAATGGGATCATTATGTATACAATGTACCAATCCATGTTCTTGGTAAAAAATGAAAATTTAAAAAAAAATATATAGGTCTAACTATGTAAGTTCTGTTTTATGTTTCTTTTTAAAGTATTTAAAGATAAAGGAGATGAATAATGACTAGCTTTGTGAAGTTTCGCCTTTGCGAACCAATGAATCATAAAATAGAATTACCTACTTTTATAGATGATGGAGGGGTTAGAGGTCTTCCAGGTAAAACCTCCCTTATTATAGAAGACATTTCTCTTTAAAAATATCTGTAAGTGTTGATTTGGATTTTAATCTGGAGACTTTTCAAAAATCAAGATATTTTAAACCATTTATATTTTTATGAAACAGTGCTCACTTCAGCAGCACATATATTTTTGTGAAATGATCAGTTAAATAATTTTAAAATATTATCATTTCATTAATTCATTTGATAATCACTTATTGGGAGCCACCTATAAGCTCAGAAGTCTGAATAGGTACTAAGACTATAAAGACAAATGATTTGGTTTCTGTTCCATTTATTCTAAGACATTGTGGTAAAAATTTATGTATTTTGTAATAAACAATAAATGTCTAATAATTTAGCCAACATATTATTGTTAATTACAATGCATGAAGCTACTTCTTCTTTGTGGTTAACCAAAGTAATGACATTAGTTAAATAACAAACAAAAAACTGACCAGAAATAAATGAAACATTAAAATAATATAGCAGGGTTGGGGATTTAGCTCAGTGGTAGAGCGCTTTCCTAGCAAGCGCGAGGCCCTGAGTTCAATCCCAGCACCCCCCCAAAATAATAATAATACAGCAGAAGAGATTTAATGACAGACAGAAGGGAGATTTCTGGACAAGTTATTAAAACAGTAGCTTAGCTTACCACAAAAGAATGAGATCCTTATCTAAAATATAGGTTGTTTCTTCAAAACTGTAGGAGGTGAGAAAGAAAAAGCGAAGGTAAATTCACAGGGTTTAGACATTGGTTTAGACATCCCTGCTCCTGTGTGTGTTGGGGTGGGGAACAAGTATTGGCAATGGAGTCCTTCTAGGAAGGTTTAAAGTCCTGGTGCAGAGTAGAATGTGCCTTGATGATCCTGCCAGAAACTCTTGAGACTTCCACCAAATTATGAAGGAGTTGAAAAAACTAGAAGGAAAGATGGGAGTCTGTGAGAGCCAAGCGTCCCATGGGCCTTCAGAACAAAGCTTACTTACATATTGCCATGCAACTGGGCGTGGTGTTGCACACCTGCAATCCTAGCACTCGGAAGGCTGACGCGGGAGGATTACCATGAGTTTGAAGGCAGCCCAGGTTACATAGTGAGCTCAAGGCCAGCCTGGACTACATAGCAAGACAAAATAAAACAAAACAAAACAAAACATATGGCCATGCGCAGGACCACTCTGGTGAACATCAGCTGGAATTCCAGGCAGAGACATCAGCCAGGGGATGGCACCTTTCTGTCTGCACATCCTAAAAAGAGGCACATGTGTGCCAAGACACAGCAGGAGACCAACCTCTAGTGGAGGCATCCCATCTCCTCTACTGCTCTCTCGATAAGCAAGGTGAGTGTAAGAGTGTGGGGAGAAGTGGAACGCTTGGACAGTCTAAGCATAACTGCGAGAGGCTTGGAGAGTATGGAGAAAGCTGGCTACACAATGTCTGGAGGCTTCGTGGGAAGAAGGGTCTGATGCAGCGCCTCTGCCGCCCCAAAGAGAAGGGACACTCTGTCCCAGTCACTTTCATTGCTGGGCCCCCAAGGTAATTTATCAATCATACTTTGTATTCACAAATATCAAAGGTTTGATACTTTCTGTATTTTTTTGTACTTTAGGTATCATGAAATTCTAGAGTCTTGCTCTATAGATTATAAAATTGCCAATGGAAGATTGCATATAGAAAAAAAAGACTAAAAAATTTTAAGTGTCTGGCACAGATAAGAACTGAAATATCTGTTGCAGGATTGACTGTAAGAGCAATAAAACCCAACAAATTTCATTTAACATCAGACTGTCAGGCTATCTGACATGATGAATATAGTTCATGGAAAAGTATTCCTTTCTGAAATAATCTTAAACTCCATTTCAAGACTCAATTACTGTTTAATTATCCATGAATTTATATAAATATTTTCCAATTCATATTATAGTTTCATACTATATAAATTTTAGGGAAAACAATTTTCAATGTTTATATTATGATGTAAAGACATTTGTATTCATCATCCACTGATGTGGGAGTTTGCAGAAGTATCTTCCTGAATGTATTTTGAACAATTCATGGACAAATTTTTAAATTTACTTTTCATCTTCATATAATGCTAGAAATGGCTCTCAGATTAATAGTTACCTAGAAACTGGATTAATGGTTATGGTAGAAACTTCTGATAGATAATTCTCTGGTAAATGGATACTAATGGATTCCATGGAATACTGAAAAACATTATTAATCTTGACAAAGAGTACTGATTAGAGTAGGGCTGATAAATCTAAAATCTTATCTGTAAGAGTAAAGATAAGAACATGAAATAAAATGTTTTTAAATGCATATGTCAAGAAAAATTTTTTAGTAAATATGAAAAGCCCTAAAAATGAGGGCCATTTGATCAAGCAATTCCATTTTTTGGACAGTATACTAAGATAATATACATAGCCAAATGTAAATCATTATTAAGGATTATCTTCATCAAGTTAAATTTTTTGGATGGGTACAGGGTATCAAATTCAGGGCCTTGTGTTTGCTAGGCAATGCTGCCCCTGAGCTAAATCCCCAACCCCATCAAGTTGAATTTTTAACATAAAAATTGGAAATAGGGGTTGGGGATTTAGCTCAGCAGTAGAGAGTTTGGCTAGCAGGACAAAGGCCCTGAGTTTGATTCCCCAGCACCACCACCCCAAAAAAGGAAATAATTGGGAATACTTATGCTATGACTCAGTTCTGTGATAGGAAATTATACATGTTTTACATGCATATAAATATGATAATGTTTTAGAACATTTAGCGATATACAGTAAAACACTACAGCAAAACTGAAACAGAAAATTTGTAAAATAGACTTTGGTTGAAATGAATAGCCTCAAGCATTAAAAATACCTGAAATTATGTCCTAAAATATTATTATGTATTATTTCTGGGTGGTGTGCTGACAGGTTTTTATATTTATGGTTTTTGGGGGTTGCTGGGGATCACACTCAGGGCCTGCTGCTTGCTCAGCAAGCACTCTACCACTGAGCTAAATCCCCAGCCCCATGTGGGTTCTTGTAAAATCTTTTTTTATAATTAGTATGTATCTTTCCTATGATCAGGTTTCAAGGTTATTGTTTTTATTAAAAAGCTCTCTCCTTAGATGTACCGAATGATTTTAAGTAACAAAAATTCAATAGTTTAAGAATAAAAACAGTCCTTAACACAGCTTGGAGAAATTACTGTGGAAAATATAGAAAGCCGCATATAAACTGAAAAAGGGCATTAAAAGAAGTCACCGCTGAAGACCACATTCTCTCTGCCGCACCTCCATGGAGGGAGCGGTCCCACGAGTGCCCTCAAAGGCGCAGGCGCAGTGGCCAACTTCCTCCAACCAGGCCCTGCCTTCCGTTTCTACCACCTTCCGACAGTGCCTCCAGCTGGGCCAAGCTCCAGCACGTGATCTTTTGGGGGGACATTTAAGATCGAAGCCCTAACAAGGAACTACCTTTTTCTTCTTAGTGGTAGCAAGTCAGGTACTCTGTCGCCTTTGTGCAAAGTTCGTGTTCAAGCCTTCAATAAGGCAGAGCTGGCTGAGTTATTTCCTATTGCATATGAAAAGTGGCCACCCATCTAATCCTTCCAGGAAAGAAATTTCTTAACATACGGCAGAGTGGGAGGCATCAGGTGTTACAAAATCCCAGCTGTCATCCTCACAGCTAGCAGGCAGTTAGGAGAAATACAACTCAAGACCTGGGATAATTTGGGTTAAATTTATTTTTTTGATTTAAAGAGTAGCAAAAAAAAAAAGTAGCATATTCCAGATTATTAATATTTTATTTCCATGAAGAGCATATATTTTTAAATCTCTCTCTTTCTCTCTGCCCACCCCCGGGATGGGCCCTCAGGCTTAGCATATGCTAACCAAGCGCTCTACCACTGAGCCACACCAGTCCCAAAATCATGATTTTAGGGAACAACATGACAGATAATAACAGTTAAGCAAGAAAGGCCTGCCTACCTAGTTCAGCCTCTACTCTATCCAAATAAAGCGAAGCAAAAGTGGATACTAAAACCATGAGCTGATGCGAACCCCCATTTAGGTCAGGGAAAACATTTGCCTCCACTGCAGTTTCTTGTGATCAGTCTTAAATTTTTCAGCTGCATCCAAACTCTAAAGGTTTGTCTTAATTTCCTCGGTTTCCACAGACCTCAGCAGGGACAGAGAACCAGGGAATAGGTGGCACAGCCAAGTAGGCCTCATCTAGGCACTTCCCTAACCAATGCTGTTGGCCTGCTCTTTAAGAAACAGAGCAAATTAAACTAAAGGGGTAATAATTTTAGCTGTTTTATATTTAAAACTTGTGTTTACCAAAAGCACTATAAACAAAGTGACCAAGTTATAGGTGAGAGGAAATGTTTGTAAGGCAGAGAACAAGCAAAAGATTAAAATAGGTAATCAGTGAAGAACTCCGGCAGCTAAAAGAGAAAATGACAACCCAATAAAAATAGGCAAAGGGGCCAAGCACGGGGGTGCATGTCTATAATCCCAGCATACTGGGAGGCTGAGGCAGGAGAACTGCAATCTCGATACCACCCTGGGCAATTTAGCCATTTAATAAAACCATGTCTATAAATAAATAAATACCTAGCCAGGGATGTAGTTCAGTGGGAAGGTTCCAGGCTCATTCGCTAGTATCACCAAAAAAACAATTTTTTAATGGACAAATAGGTACATTATGAGTGAAAACTCCACCACAAACACATATGAAAAGGAGCTCTGCCTACTACTAATTAAGAAATGCAAATTTAAGCAATAAAGAGATAATAGTTCACACCCTTCTTATTGGAATGTCTGATAATAGCGAGTATAGGAGAGGAAGTGAGTTTCTGGTAGGAGTATAAACAGGTACTGTACAAGCATTGGAAAGCAGTCAGGTGACACCTATAAAGCTGAAGGCATCCTTACACCATGACTCAGCTTCTCCTTACTCCAGAGACACTTGCTCATATATGCACAAGGAAGAATGCGCAGGGATATTTATTGCTTCACCCTGTGAGACAACAATAAAAGATAATATAAAAACACTCTCATTCTCCATCAGAATGAGAAATATAAACAATACATGATTATTCATACAGAGTATTCATTACAGTAGTTAAAATGAGTAAACCATACGTACAATATCTAGATAGATATATTTCAAAAATATAGTAAGTAAAAATGAAAGTAAATCACAATAGAATACAGTCAATTTGTGTACATGCACTATATAATCAAAGCATAAATTCATGTGTAGCAGTGACATATTAACAGGAATGGCTTGCCCCGGGGAGGAAAAAGAAATAGCCAGAAGTTTGGCTGTCAATGTGTTCAAAATATTATATATTCATAATATTGTATTTATTTAGAAAAAAAATTCTGAGACAAAGAAGTCAAAATGTAAAATCACTTAAATTTAGATGGTAGGTAATGTGCTCACTTTGGCAGCACATATACTAGATGGTAGGTAACTATAATATTATTTTCTATATGTTTGAAGTAATTTTTATTTAAGCTACTAACTAATAAAACACTCATACTGTCAGAAATACAAAAGAAGCCAGGCATATACATAGAATTGATCTAAAAAGCTCAAGTCCATTAATAGGGTTAATATCATCTCTCCGATAACTTGTTGATGCAACCATCAGTTCCAGTTACGCCAGAAAGAACATTTGTTTTCATGTTTATCTTGGCTAGAGGGATGCTTTTTAATTTATCCCTCAAGCCAGTATGAAAGTTAAATTTCAAAGGCTTTTCCAAGCTTTCTTGGACCTAATATTTACAGGGCAGATGTAGGTGTAGACAAGTGATAGATTCATTCACTGATACTTGTAATCAGTTTTTATTACTCATACAAATTCTTTATTTGCCTTTGCCACCTCAGTTATTTGGGTTGCTGATGTAAATTGTTTGCCTGAACCTTGAGTCCCTAATGCTAAGCAAAATAAATCAGACACAGAAGATTAAAAGGAACATGGTTTATCTTGTATGAGAGACCCAAAGTATAAATAAAGAGTGAAATAAAAGGTGGACTGTAGGAAACAGGGCGGTAGACTTGTTGCAAATGGGAAGGGGATGGAGGGATGGAAGAAGAGCGAAGGGGAAAGAGAAACAGAAAGGACTAAGATGCGATATGTGTATGTACCAATTTATGATAGTGAATGTATTCATTATGTATTGCAAACATATACTAATAAAAATAAAATGAACAGGGGCTGGGGATCTAGCTCAGTGGTTAGAGTGCTTGCCTTGCAAGCACAAGGCCCTGAGTTCAATCCCCAGCACCAAAAAAAAAAAAAAAGAAAAAGAAAAGAAAAAAACAAAAAAATAAAATAAAATGAACAAAATAATAAACTGCTTGAATCCTGGAACAGAAAGGAACTGGACTGAGGTCTCTGGCATAGCATACATTTTATGAACGTGCCAAAAAATATTCTAAATAAATCCAAACTAAAGAATATCTTCATGCTTTGAGCAACCATCACAGTTAACAGTTGATTTATTCAAGAGTCATTAATTGGGGCTGCAAATGTAGCTGAGTGGAAGAGTGCTCGCTTGCCTGGCATGTGTAAGGCTCTGGGTTTGATCCCCCAGAACTGCAATAACAATAGCAACAAGAACAACAACGATAATGAAAGAATCATTCATGGATGGCAAAACTGACCAGTGAAAGTTTGTAGAGAAATAGAACATAGTCTCAAAGTATCTCTCCACCAATTACTTTTTAACTATAAAGGGAAGACATAGTTACTTTCCAGTGGAGAAACCAGGCCCACATTTGAACTGACAACCAGATAGTCCATGTCTCCTGGTGTGACACAATAGGAAGCATATAGAATCAAGTACAAAGTATCCTTGCTTACGTAATAAGTAAACCTGAATCTAAAACAAACTTCTAAATCCGTCAGTTTATAGTAAATACTATTCAACACTCAATAAACTGATAAATATTGACAAACAGGATTGCAAATTTGTCCGCACCATTTGAATTTGACGTGTACTTACACGGGCGTGGGGGGAAATCACCTTTTTGCCACTAGATGGCGCTCACTGGGTTTTGAGTAGTTCGCGGTGTTGTCTTTTAACATTGCTGCACCCCTTTTTCCTTGAGAAGGATCCCTGAAGGAAGGGACTAGGCCCCGGGCACTCAGACTTCACCAGGAAGCTGAAACCTGGATCTTCGCAGTCATTCTGCTCTCTGGCCGCCGCATCGTGTTCTTGAATGAAAACACAAATGTGTCCTAATTTAACAAGGTCTGAATTTATTACATGGGGGTTGCTTTCAGTTTTTTACAATTATAAATATTGCTGGGATAATATAAATCTTTTTCCACGTTGATACTTACCTTCTTAGGTTAAACTACAGATGTAGAATTAACAGGCCCAATCTACTAACACAGTTAAGCGCTCGGTACATATTGCCAAAATGTTTTCAAAAAGCTTACTGTAATTTACACTTCCGTCAGTCTTTCTCACTTCAACAATATTGCACCTAAAAGGACAAGATAAGAATAAGATGAAGAGAGAGGTGATGGAAAAGGGAGACTAGGTAGTCACATAAGAAAGAACACTCGGGGCTGGGGATTTAGCTCAGTGGTTGACAAGGCCCTGAGTTCGATCCCCAGCACCAAAAAAAAAAAAAAAAAGAAAAAAGAAAGAAAGAACACTCATCTCTGACTTCTGTCTTTTTACACCAGGATATGACGGTGCTCTCCAGCCATTCTGATTTTCGTGGGGGCTTTTAGTCTTGTCTTAGGCACATGTCTAGGGAAGCAGAAGATCCCATTCAACTTTATCACTTGGTGAGAAGATGAGGGAAATCAAATTGCGCGTGCTGGATGTGCTGGAACAAGCTCCCTCCTTCCTGTACTCTTACCCTTCCCATTCGATCACTCAACACAAGCAGCTACTCTGCCTCCTCTCTGTCTACCACCCATCTCCACCCCATTAGCGTCTCTCTTATTCAGGCTGTCCTCATCCCCACAAGAACTCCCAACAGTCTCCCTCAAGTCCAGCAGTCTCCCTAAAGCGCAAATCTAGCCATCTCACCCCAGTTTTAATACCCTCATCATCCTCATTGCCTGCAAAACAAGCACCAAGTTCTTCATGCTGAAAGCAGGGTTCTTTGGGCCTGTTCTTCGCCTGTCAGCACTGTTGCCTCTTACTTTCTCCTGCCCTGAGCATTATGCTCCATCAATAGCAAACACCTTGTAGCTACTGCCCAAACACCATTCTAGTTTTGCCCAAATTTGCACATTTCCACTCCCTGGTGTACCTCTCTCTCCTCCTTTCTTGGTAATGATGAGAGTAGTAGTCTATTCAAAATATTCTTATTCTTTTTCACATATGTTAATTGCCCTTCCTTATTCTTAGCAACAAAAAAATTCATTGTTCCTACCTGGTCTAATGCCATACTTCTCTGCTCCACAGAAATCAAGTTTGTCCACTTGATTTGTTTTGGCTTATGACATGTGAACAGAAGTCATGTTGATCACACCCAAGGTAAAATGCTATAGTGATTGGGAATATCTAGTTAATTTAAAGGTGCACATACTATGTGATCCAGAAGTTCCACCTTTGTAGGTCAAGAAATACTGTAGCAATACTCTTGTATATGTGCAGGACACGTGTACAAGGATGTAATTGCAGTATTGTTCGTTATACCTTGTATTAATAGTAGAATAGATAAATTCATTGTGGTCTGTTCGTTGACTAGAATGACCACATCATAATGGAAAGAAAATGAACCCTCCCACACACACTCATATTCATTGCCCCCTTCTCAGCACAGGATCCACTTTCTCTAACTCTGCTGCCACCACTTGATCTTACTGTCATTGTCTGTCTCCTGGACAAAGCAAATACTGGGCCTCTCCACTTGTGCTTTTATTTTCCTAATCCATCCCTCCACATGACTGCAAAACTCAGCTTCTTAACTGTAAATGTAGTCCTATAATTCAAGCGCTTAAAACTCTTCAATCACTTCCCACTGTACATAGAATAAATTCAGCCTCTTTACCTTGGTCTGTAAGCCCTAAATAATCTGATTCCTGCCTGAGTTCCTCCCTGTACCACTTGGCATTTTCCCCCTTACTATCTGTATTTAGGCTTGTTTTTCTTTCATTTTCTCAATTCTCTAAACTCTTTCCATTTCAGGCACTTCCCATCTTTGGCACCTATTGTTTCTTTGTTTTGTACCAAACTTTCACCTACATTTTAGCTTAAAAGTGCTTCATTAAGGGTTACCTTTCTTCCCTCTGTCTAAGGTAGCTTGCCGTGTGTATGTGTGTGTGTGTGTGTGTGTGTGTGTGTACATTGCTGGGATCAAACCCGAGACTCTGTGCATGCTAGGCCAGTGCCACTGAGCTACACTCCAGCCCAATTTCCTTATTTTTTACATTCATCCCTTGTTTTTCTTTTTTCTTTTCAATACCTGCTACAATTTGCAAGTACTACGTGTTGGTTTCCTTAGTTTTTAGGCTGTTTATCTTAAAAGAATTGAAACTCAATGAAGCGTTCCATCTTCTACTGTAACTGCATCATTCAATATAATACCTGGAATGCTGCAGCCACTCAACAATGAATGAAAGCACTTAGAAAACTACTTCATTATTTCCCCACTCTAACAAGAAATATATTTTTCTATCAGGATCATTTTGATTGCAAATAACAGAAGCTCACTAAAGCAAATAAAAGAGAGACTATTATGCAGACACACAGTTCTCTCAGGAAGCTGAAAGGCAAAAGGACTGGTGTGTCTTAGGAAAAAATTCAAAACCAGAATTGGAGTAAAGATGGAACTTAGGAATTTTACCTCACAGGCGAGCTAACAGGTCAGCCTGTCCTAGTTTCATATGTTCTAGCAGAAAACACAAGATTCCTGCATTAAAGACAAAAGGCCGTAAATTGCTTGTGGCAATATGAATAACCAGAGTATCGGCATCTGCACCGGTTCCAAGCTCCAGTTCCTCAGAGCAGCTTGCTGAGAAGTGGGAGAGGCTTGTACACCCAGGTACTGTGTTGTAGGTGAGGAACCCTGAGCTTGGGAGCCCCAGTCTTTCATACTAGTGTAGGAGGGTACCTGACCTTCGCCCTGGAGGGAAAGCTTACATTTGTGCTGGATAGTAATCCAACCTGCTTTTTGCTCCAGAGGGAGACATTATCTCTCTTTCAAGACTGTCTATCATTACAAACATCAATTCAGAACAAGGGCAGCCTGTGCCTCACAAGAGCTCCTTGGAGAAATGTTTCCCAACAAGCAAGTATGTAAGAAGAAGGGCTCAGCAGGCAACAAACTATTGTCATCCACCACAGGTACCTTCTAGAAGGGCTCAGGAAATAACTTTAGCATTTTTACAAATGAATTCAGGGAACATTTGTTAATTTGTATCTTATAAAATCTGCACCATTAGAGTTGTTTTTCTTGAGAAAATTATTGCTATCTCTGTTTTTTTAGTGGGGGTGTGTTGAGGATCAAACTCAGGGCCTTACACTTACTAAGTAAGTGCTTTACCACTGAGCTGAATCCCGAGCCCCTGATACCTCTCTTTAAAGGATAATTTTGAAAGAGCTTCACTGTAGTTTTACAACAATCAGCATGGAGAACAACTTAAATTCTTAGTGATAATGAATTACAAATAATTGTTCAAAAAATATCTTCTCATTTTTTAATTTTTCTGTTTTTGTTTTTTAAATAGTATATTGTGTCAAAGGAGCAAGGGGTATATTGTTTGATGTTTTCCCTGCTTACGTCTCAAGTAAGCTTTGATTCTATATGAATAAAAGCAAAACATAGAGCACTTCTAGCTACTTTTAAATAATTCCAAACAGTATTAGTGAGGTTAAATGCACTGGTAACTCCTCTGTAACCATTTCAGATAATTTTGGGGGGGTGCTGGAGAGATAATTTTTTTATTATAACAATACTTGTACATAAATTTGAAATTCTAGCTAGCCAGAATTCCGTGGACAATGAAGTCATACAGGCTTTGAAGATAAATCAGTGGTTAAGGCTATGGCTACCAGCGTAATCTTACTCTATGATTTCTCTCTGACTCATTATTATAGAATGGTAGTTATTATAGAATGATTTATTTATTGCTTCTTCCATTATATTTGCTGGCATGTTGTTTGTCTTAGATGGTGAAACCATAAAATGTTGGGCTTAAATCAGTTTAATTCACTTTATAGAAATTTAAGCACAGCAATTAACACGTGCTCAATTAAGAAAATGGTTCTCAAATCAATTACAGAACCAGGATTTTAGATCTCAGTGAAGGATAAGTATTTAGAAATCTTCCCTCTAAATAACTGTTAATACTTCTCCTTTGTCCTTCTGTACCTGAAATTTAAGAAAGATAATTTCTGTTTTTCTCATAACATCCATTTGCGTAATCTAAGAAAAAAAGCAAAACTACTTCACCACATTTAGCAGTAGTGATCATCCATAATAGTGAATCTAAACAGAACAAGTTACACAATGTTTCTCATGTGAGAAAATATGTTCAATCAACAAATATTCATTAACTACATGCAAGACATTATTTATTGAGAAAAGTAAAAAGACAATTTCACGACATCATTTTCTTGATAGTGCTCATTCAAAATAAGAAATGGCATTAACTTACCATCATTATTGTAAAATAAGTATAGAACTATACAGTACTGGCGCATGATGAAATAACTACAGAAATTGAGACTAAGCATTTGGAAACTTACAGCAATTTTCTGCCTGTTAAATCTAACAATAAAACATCTAGGTTTCTATTTCATATATCTTTTTAAATTTATTTTTTCTAGGAATTTATTTTCAGTGTTTTTTAATAAAAATACCATTTACCTATAGGTTAGAGATAAAAATAAGAAAACTAGTCCTTACCAAAGTATGTTGAGAAATACTGTTTTACTATAAAGCCATCACTTAATACAGTTGTCTGTCATTATTACTTTTAAGTGATTACTGAACATCATAGCAGTATGGTTGGATTATAGATGTTTATTATATATCCTGGATTTATTGACTGTATTATTGAGAGATACACTTGAGGTGCCTGATAAAGTAGACACACTAACCATTGCCCTCTGCGCATATTCCCTCTTGGAAATACTGTAGGATTCTGCTCATCACTGACCCTTGCCTCGACTTACGGTACCACAGTGGACTAATATTAGTTAGTCTAATAATACATGAGCCTAATATTATGTCACCCAAGAATCTGGAATTAGGACACAGAGTGACTAAGGGATTAAGTCACAGTAGGCACATCAGCAGTTGTTACAACTCCAAACCGAAAGCCACATGCAGGCTGATGTTGGGAAGGGAACGTGGAATCATGAGTAAGCAGAGGTTGAGATATAACGCTGAAGAATGGAACAAATGCCAAACATACAAGCAGCAGGGAGCAGGATCTGTTAAAATGTAAATCGGGTCCTGTTAATGTAGGCTCGGAGTCCTGCTTTGTCCTTCCACCTCACTAGGAATAAGTGTAAGGCCCTCGGCAGTTTTCCCTTCATCTGTCTGACTTCATCGCCCAAAGTTCTCTCTCACTCGCCCCACTTTAGCCCCACTGACCTTGCTTCTCCTTGAGGGTGGGCACATTAATGGCTCAAGGCCTTTGTACTTGCTTTTCCATGTGATACGCCCTTCCCCAGTTTCCCGTGTAGCTTGCTTCAAACCTTTGTTCAAGCGGAGATTGGGGTGTAGTTCCACAGTGCAGCACTATCTTCATATGTGTGAGGTCCTGAGAGCCCCGAGTGCCTTTGCTCAAAGGCAGAGGCCTTCCCTGAGTGCCTGTCCGTGTATGCCTGCAGTCCTGCTGCCTCTCACACTCCCTGTCCCCCTTCTTGATTTATTTTATTCCATAGCATTATTTCTGTGTCTTTCATTCTGTTCCTTTCCTATTTGGTTACTATATATGATCCCTTCCTGCTTTTCCTGCTTCTTATATCAAAGGTAGTACACTATAAGCACCATTCCGAACCAGTTACACTGGAAATACACGGGACTCTTTCTCCTTTTTGCTATGTCCTCCATGGTATGAGTGAACCATAGTTCCTTCAACCAGCAGCTCTACAGCAATAACATTTGGGTTGCTCTTAGTCCTTTGCTATTACCAGTAATGCCTTAGTAAATAATAAATAACTTTGTGTATAGGACTTTTCCTATTTTTCACGGTCTGCTTTCGGAGTAGATTCTAGGAAGTGGGATTTGTGGTTTGTGGCTTTTTTAGTTGAGATGATTTAAGAGATTTTTCTGTTCATTATAACCAAGTCATGATTATGATAGCTACTTTCCCCATAGGACCATTTAAAATCACACTTCAAGGAAAACTCTTACTCCAGACACAAGAAATTGACTTCTAGCTCTCTAATATCTGTCCCCCCAAAACACTGTATTTTTCTTGTATCACTCACACGGCACTTTTCACATGCATTTGTGGTAATCTGTATATGTCTTGTCTCCTTAAATGGACAATAAACTGCTGCAGAGTAAGAAGCACATTCCTTATAACCTTTATCATCTCTGGCCCCTTAAAGTGGACTTAACTTGAAGTAGTAACATGACTGAGTGAA
The DNA here is from genome assembly GCA_004026905.1 of Hystrix cristata. Classification (NCBI taxonomy): domain Eukaryota; kingdom Metazoa; phylum Chordata; class Mammalia; order Rodentia; family Hystricidae; genus Hystrix; species Hystrix cristata. The sequence goes on along the minus strand of PVJO010003543.1, from coordinate 107,866 downwards.
TAAATATAACAGGTTAATCCAGCACATGACAGTACCCCAATAAAAATGTCCATTTAGGTTAATGCCTCATGTAACACACCAGAATAAACCCCAAATGAATTAAAGAAAGAGATGTAAAAAAGTATAAGAAACTACAAAACAAGAATTAAGGTTTATTATTTGTTTACAGGTCAGTGAAAGGACTGTCTGAACTTCACACTTTTACTGATTTATGCCAGTGTCTCACTACACTGATCCAAAAAAACGAGACTGAAGCTCTCCAGCATACCATTTTAGACCTTCTCAAATAGCTCCTGCCCATATTTTCTCATGGTACCAATCCTAGTTGGGGGCCTTTCAAGTGAAAATTGAATGTTATTGGTCAAATCTAAGGCTCCATAGTTAAACCCATTGGTACAGCCAAGGGGAAGATCTATCAACTATGTTTTTGTGCTCGGGAAGAATATCAATTTCTGTGTGGAGATTGGTAGCCTTTGTTGGCCTTTTGACCGAGTGGAAGGGAGATGTTTATTATGGACTCTGACAGACTACACCTATACTTGGAGAAGGCCTTGTGCAACATGATGATGTAGCTCGGAATGCATCAGAGGTGGAGAAATAGAAAGGCATCTTTTTCATCCTGCCTATTGGAGAGGTTGGGGAAATTCATTGCCTCTCGTGTGGGCTGCAATCCCATCTCTGAAAGCAATACACACTTCTCACTTATCCTACAGTACATATACAAACCCTCTTTGTGCCGGGACGAGCACAGTTAATACCACAATCTGTCCTCCAGCTTATGCACAGCAATATGTTGGTGGTTTTTTGAGATCTGTCTACAAATGACATCAAGATCTGGGTCCAATATTCAAGGACTCAGAGAATTCTTAAGCAAAACTGCTGATAGGTGTATCCACTCAAGGTTGACTAAATACCTAACCAAATCTCCTGACCAACTGACCAACCTGGGCTGCAAAAACATGCGGTAAAATAAGTTTAAACAATTTGATAGGAAAGAGGGAAAAAATCCTCCAGCGATGCTGGTAGACAAGCATGCCAACAAGCAGAAGAGATCTGTTTGAATTGTGAGCCACCATTTTAGGAGGACCATCTGAGGTAAACCACATGCACTGATAAGAGGAGAACCACATGCGCCAGATCCTAGTATTCATGTCTTCTTTGTCCTGCCCAGCACCTTACCTTTATTTCTCTAAAGAGCAGATGTGAGATGAAAGCTATTTGGTTTCCAGGAGTGAGGGGGAGATAGAATCTGTTTACACAGCCACAGACTGTGCATCAAGGAGTTTTGCAGATTGGGTCCTAGGCCAGCAGATCTGGTTACCAGTTTATCCCAATGCTAGAAACAACCCGGCCAGGTGACAGCATCCCTGACTCTTTAAACGCAACTGTCCTTACAACCCTGCTATGAAGGACGTTAAAAGGCAACTGCCCGCAACCACTTAGTTTTGGCATTCACCAAGAATTACCCTCCGGTCTACTAGTCTTCCTTATTTTTAGGACCCATTCAACTTTTCATTCCTTATTGTATAGGCCCAGGACTCCTGACACTAAATTCTGACTTTTAAGTCTTCTTGCTTGGTTGATTGTGCTGATCACTGTAACCCTGAGTAAGATTCCTTCCACTAACTCCTGCCCCATAAAACCCACACAGGCTGGGCTAGTTCAACAGCCTTTCCAGTGAGAAGTTCAGACGTCAAATTTTCATTTTACCTGACTGCTGACAAATGGATCTTCAGTCATCTACCTCACAAACACTTGGAGTGCTTCCAAAGTAAATGACCTTCTACCAAGTCTCCTGAACACAAGAGGAACTGTTCTCCCTCTAAAGGCCTGATTGTTTCAATATGTTGGGTCCTAGAGGTACTGAGATATCAGATTTGGAAAAACTACTCTTAGAGCAAGAAGAATGAGTTGTTGGGTATCACAAATATGATAGCACTTAAATTCTCCACAGTGTCCCACCCCAGAAGGTAGCTAACTGAGATATCAATACTATTAAGTAAATGAATGACAAACTCATCATGGTCATTGTCCATTGGAGATTATGAGTACAGATTCTGGAGTCAGACCAGATAAGTTCAAATCCAGTTCTTCTACTTCCTGCTATGGCATCTTATTTAATTTCCTGAGTCTCTGTTTCTTCATTTGTAAAGTGGACATGATGATAACAATAGTGACTACCACCAACGACAAAATGAATTATTACATGTCACAAAAGTGATCAACAATTTTCAGTTACTATTATTATTGGGCCAATTCAGAAAGACTTGGATATTTACAGAATTAACTTCCAGACACATATGAATTTGCCTACATAGGATCATGAACACAGAAAAACTTTCTATAGGGCTGGGGTGGAGCTCAGTGGTAGAACTCTTGCTTAGCATGCACAAGACCTGAGTTCAATCCCCAGGACCACACACACGAAAAGTAACTCTTTATACATGCTTAGGCAAACTGAATAGTTGATGATGTTTTTCAGTCTTGCAATACTGTAGGTGTATCCCACAGACTCAGAAATGGAATTCTCTACAACTTCCTAGATAGATGAGTTATTACGTAAGTATCTCAAAGCTTAGTTTACTTTAGTCTAGAATATCAAGGACATTCATAAATATTTCATAGTCCACTCTTCCACATCCACTGTCCTGTTGAAATACTACTTCAAGAAGAAATAATAAATTTTATTTCACAATCCCTATTTTCCCATCTGCTACCTCAACAGGGTAAGGGGGAGAAAATAAGTATTGTTTCATTTTGGGCTAGGACAGAAGCCTTCTAAAAGTTCAAGAACATTATACCTCTGTTTTGATCATGGGCTTCTCATGCCTACATCAATATAATACGATACCCCAACAGTGTAGTAGGGGACCACCCTTTAGCTAAAAGGCCTCCACAAGGAAGTCATGCCTGCCATCATGGTCAATTTTGAGGCATCCCATGATTGTGACTGATGCAGACTGAAAAAGTTTTTGATCTGAATTTTAGACCTTTTTGTCCCCAAGATTTCAATGCAGAACTTTTTATAAACCTAATCTTAAAGTTCCTGGGATTTTTTTCCCCAGGAACATTACATTGTCCCTGAACAGTGAAGACCCCTTGATAGACAAGAGGGAGACACATCTAGGGGAAGGATGCTGAAGAGAAATAGCCAACAGGGGACAAGGAGAGAATGGCTGACCATGTGTGTGCCCATGAAGGTAAAGTGGATGTATCTGGGGCCACAAATGTAGCTCAGTGGTACAGCACTTGCCTAGCATGTGTGAGACCCTTGGCTCAAACACCAATACCACTGGAGAAAAAATTGTCACTGTTCAGTAATTTTTAGGATTTTAGGACTCCTAAATGTCTTTAAGCCATTAAGTAATAGTTTTCGCTCTAAACACTTTCAGTAGCTTGTAATATTTTCCACTTTGTAAGGAGTTTCACTAAGAGCTAACATGCAAGTAGAAGCAAGTTATAGAAAGGGCCACACCTGTTTAGAAAAGAGGCAACTCCTACCTCATCAACAAAGCAAGCTTATCATAAAAGAGGACACCTGAAAAGCTAGCTGGGCTCGCTGTGATGCATACTTCAGATGCTTATTAGCTCTATCCTTGTGTCTACCTAAGAGGTATGTAAGAGTAACTTTTTAAACATGCCCTAGCACTTCTGAGTCACCAGACAAGACAGTGTCATAACACTTTTAACCCAAAAGAGGAAGGTCCTTGCAGGTTTTAGAAAGAAAGGAAATACTCTTTCTACCTTTCAGTGAGACTCTGAGCTATTTTCTCAGCAATGCTTAGAAGTTGCTGGCACTCAGATGGAGCATGACCTAGTTTTGAGGATGATATACGCAAGACGGCATGTTGCTCTTTAAGAAGAGGAAAAACGTAATTTTAAAAACCAACCCTTTGAAATGATTAGAAATTTCCACTTTAATGAGTTGAGACATAATCAAGAGATTGATCTAAAATGCTGTTTTAGGAGACCTCACCTGACCTAAATCCATTCATTTTGAAAACATTTATTAGGCACCTACTATGTACTAGGTACTGTTTCAGGCACTGGGGATGCAACAGTGAACCCTGTTGCCATGCAATTCACATTTTCCTGGGGTGAGACACGCAATAAACAAAAAAGAAATATATGTATAAAGAAAAATGAAAAAGAACAAGAAAATGGAGAATGACACGGATGCTATTTTATGAAGATAGTAATAATGAGGACAATAAACCTAGGAGATATTTGAGCAGAGTCATCCCTGTGAAAACATGGACGAATAACAACTCCATGGAACAGCAAGGGCAAAGTTCCTGAAGTAGAAACCTGCCAGGCTTGTTTGAAGAACATCAAGAAAGCCGGTGTGGCAGGAATAGAGTGAGGGAGTGGAAGAGTTGCAAATCCAGTTTTGAATTTAAGAAGGCTATTAGATACTCAAGTGCCCAGAATAGTGCCTGCAGTATTTATCGCATAAAAATTAATAATATAGAGTAAGGCAACTGGAGAAAAAAATCCAAGTTTATCTACTATGAACTTCTCTGTATCTGTGTATTTGCATTTACATTTGTAACCATGATGAAATACTGCAGATCATTCAGTTCACATACTCTGAAAAAAGGTAAGAGCCAGAAATTAAGGGACCAGAGACCAAGGTCAAACACCACATTTATAGTGCAGCTAATACCTGCCATTAGGCTTTCTGATCCTCAGTTCATTGTTCTACATTACGCCAACCTCTTCTTGAGCCATAACATATTAGTGCTAACTTTGTAATATTGAGTGAACTATACTTTTCAAGGAATATTTAACGAAACCGGCTAGTTGGAATTCATTTCTCATGTCGTAAAATGAAAGTGAAAACTGATATATGTGAAGTAGTTATGTTGTTTAATCCTCGAGGCCACAAGTTCAGATAGGTTAGAAACAGGACATTTGGACGTGCATTGTATAGATATTACATATTACCTCATAATTATTGTATGTTAACAAAACAAAGACATCTTTTTACTAGGTCTGCATAGCTAGAAAAGTTCTAGGCAGCAAATTTTAATATGCTAACGCATTTTTTTCCTCTATGAATAAGTATCTGGTTCTTGACCAGTCAGAACTTACATTCTGTTTAACTTTGGACGGCATTGAATGTGCAAGCAAAAATGAATGGTTTCTTTTACTTTGACACGGACAAAAAGAGTTCTTGTAAAAGAATCATTTTTTTAAAAAGTACGAACATCTGTAGAGAACTATTGATCGGATAATGCCAGAGCAAGCAGAATAACTAGTTCGTTGTGCAATTGTAAGGAAGAAGTTTCCTTACAATTCTAGATGAGCCTAGTTTTCAAGAAAAGGAATCAGATGTGGCAGATAGGATATTCTAGACAAGGAAAATACTGTGCAGAAAGGAGCAAAGGCAGAGGTAAGTAAATCCTAAGAGTCCACACCCACGTGTAATAGGACTAGATCCCTGTTGCTTAAGGGTGGAGGGGGCAATTGGAGGAAAGTTGCAAACCCAAGCCAAGGAGTTCACAGTGGAATTCTGAAGAGCGGAGAACGTGACCGAAAAAAACAAGTTTGCTTTTGCTGCCACCAGTACACAGTATAAACGGGCACTATGAAGACAGATTTTTGCATTTATACACCCCTCAGCATTTTTCGTTATCATCGTGTTTAAGTCTTTTTAGTTCAGAACTTTTAAAAATGTCAAGACACACTATGAAAAAGGTTTTCTGCAGAAAATGACCCAAAGAGCATTGTGTGTTCCAGTTAAGCTTCAAAGGCAAGAAGTGGTTTTCTAGGCTCCGCTTCCGTGCCACTGTGAGGTAAACTTTAAGTCAGAAAAACTGTTTTAACCAATGAGCTAATGCCCTTAAAGTGCTCAGCACAGTGTCTGGCCAGTAGTAAGTAAATTATGGTTATTATTTTGACCTTAGACCTCTCTTAACCGTTTGGGATTCAGGCTTCTCATTTTCAGGGGAAGAAACGGGCCACAGATGGGTCTCTGCGGCTCTGCCAGCCCCAACAATCTCTGATTTCAAGGAAACACCAACTGAACAGTCCCCACTGGAGTAGGCGCGCCCACCTACAATCGGACCTGAGTGGGGGCAGGACACGCCGCCGAGTCCCACAAGCCATGTTTGGGGCTGAGGAACACGCGACACGCCTGTCATTTAACACCTACACGCAGGGCTGAGCCAGAGTCCGGTTCGCAGTCTCGGCCCCGCCCGCCACGAACCTCTGGTCTCAGCTCTGAGCTGAGGGGGGGCGGGAGCTGCTCTCCCCAGCCGGCCTGGCCTACCCCACCTCCGCCGGGCTCCGCCACGCCCCTTCCGGCCCAAGGCCCGCCCCTCGCGCTCGGCCCCGCCCCGCCCCGCCCCGCCGCGAGCTCGGCGCTCGGTCCTCTCAGCGCCCGCGGGCGGCCACATCCACCCCCCGACGCTCTGAGGTCACCGACGGGGCCGAACCGCGGGGGGCGGAGGGGCGGAGGAAGATGGCGGCAGCGGCCGGATGTTGGCGCCGCCTCCCCCAATCCCGGAGCCGGCGCAGATGAGGCGGCTCGGCTGGGGCCAGCGGCGCTTCGGAACCCGAGCTGGGGGGACCCTGGCGGTGGGGCCTGGCCCCGCTCTATGACGGCGCCTCGGCTAGAGTGAGCGGCGGCGGCGGCGACGCCTCTTTCTGCCGGCTCGTTCCCTGTCGCTGTGAGTCCGAGTCGGCGGCGGCGGGCGGCGGGGCCGGGATGGAGGACGTTAACTCCAACGTGAACGCGGATCAGGAGGTGCGGAAGCTGCAGGAGCTGGTGAAGAAGCTGGAGAAGCAGAACGAGCAGCTGAGGAGCCGCTCGGGGGCCGTGCAGGGCGCAGGCTCCCTGGGGCCCGGCAGCCCGGCGCGGGCCGGAGTGGCCACCCCCTCCTCCGGCGCGGCGTCCCCGCGGGGCTTCCCCCTGGGCCTCAGCGCCAGGGCGGGCGGCGGGCCCGCGTCGGGCCCGAGGCGAACGAGTAGCGAGGAGCTGCGGGACGCCACCTCCTTGCTGGCGGCGGGCGAGGGCAGCTTGCTGGACGAGGTGGAGCCGCTGCGGCCCGACGAGCTGGAGCGCCTGTCAGGCTGGGAGGAGGAGGAGGAGAGCTGGTGAGCGGGGCGCCCGACCGGGCGGGGCGGGGACGGGCGTCTGGAGAGGGTCACCCCGTGGGACGGCGCGCTTTTGTGTGGCAGGATCGGCTGTCTGGCGGGGACTAGCGGGTTTCTTGCTTTGACCACAGAGAGGTCAGCTGGAGTTGGGGGTTCGAGGCATGCGTAAGGAAAGGGTGTAGCTAGTTCTTCCCGGGGTCGGGGACCCTGTGGGTGCGGGACCTGCGTGGGATCTGTATGTTGGCTCAGCTTGAGAAGGTCTGCACGCTCGGAAGGGTCAGAGATGAGAAACTGCTTTGTGGGACGTGATCCTGCTTTGTGTGAAATACTGCTTTTCGGATGGTGGCCTGGGCATTTTGCATGTCCAGGAGGGGTCTGCTTGTTGAGCTCTCACCGGGTGCAGAGTAGGGTAGGGGCATTCAGGAGTTGCCCACGTCTATGCAGTGGTCAGTGTTTTGGACCGGAACGAGATGGATATATTTCTGGTGTGGATGTGGAGGCTGTGTGAATCAGCACTCCCCTTTGGATAGAGGGGTAAAGCTTGCTTTGTGTGAAGAGGGCAGAGAATGGTGGCGCTTTGTGTGAAGAGTCAAGTGTGGAACTAGAACCCTGGTTCTTATTTTTTAAACACAAATTGGATCTGGCCTTTTTCAGAGCTTTGGAGGGCCACTTATCAAACCCATCTTTCATTTCCCTGTTATTCTTCGGGGCAGACAAAAAGAGCCCTGTTTAAAAACCTAAGCCAAAGCCGTATTGAAGTAAACCACTTCTCGATGAAATTGTGACCCACACCTTAACACTACTTTCGTAAATAGAAAGGTCATGGGAGACCTTTCCCCGCTTACTTTACTGAGACTTACTAAAGATGTCTGCGTGAAATTCTCAGTATCTTAATTTATCCTTTCTAAAGTTTTAACACTAGCTAAAATGTTTCTATTCTTTGTTGGAGTAGAAACTTTTAGCTTAGTGAAATGGAAATTCTTCATAGACTGGTATTGTGGGGCTGGAACTTTGAAGTTCTGAGCTTTGCCTGGATTCAGACCCTCCTTTGCCACTTATTTTAAGCTTTGCTTTTCCCTTACATTTGATGGAGAATATTATAATTCTTACCTCTGTAAAGGCATAAAGATTGAGATAATCTGTGTATACTTTTAGCACAGAGTATGACATACTAGTACATTGTCCAAAACTGGCTGCTTATTACCCTTAAGCCTAGTTGTTTAAATCAAGACTTACTTAGTGAGCTCTTACATACTGTCATGTGAGATACTTAAGTGTCAGTGCCTGTTCACAGGGCAGTTATGGTAATGTTAAGAGCTAAGTTTTATGCAGTTATAAATAAGTTAGGATGTATAAAGGGAATTGCTGGAAGAGTGATAGAACAAGAAGTACTGACAGTGCTCAGAAACTGGGAAGAAAATAATGGTTCAAAGTAGTTGGGACAAACTTTAAGGAGGAGAAATGGCTTTGGAGTGTGGGAGTGAGAAGAATGTTTTATACTCTGACGACTACAAGAAGTATTTGTAACTCCTACTTAGGGGAGGTGTGAATGGCAGGAGTACTGGTGAATATGTGATGTCAGGCCTTTATTTTATTGTCAAGTGATACTGAGTATTATTAGAACTATGGTAGTGACAGTTTTTTCGTATAAGTGTGAGATCACGTCCTCCCAAAGGAATTCTGGGTATGTGGGCACTTTAAAAGAAACCAGAATCATCCACAAATCCACATGTGCCTCTTCCAAGTGCTAATGATAATGATCCTTATAATAATGAAGATTAGCTGCACTCATCAGCCCATTTTAGATTACGTATTATTAGAACACATTGACCCCACCTGAAGAAGCTAATTAAGTCTTTGGCTTCTTTAGTTTCTGAGCATATTTGTTAAGATAAAGCAAGTCTTTTTCTTTTTTAATTTTATTTTAATGGTACATTTTAGATGTACATAGTGATAACATTCATCATAGGGGATTTGTACCTGTACATGACATATCCTGTTGCTTCTTTTTCTCCTATTCCCCTCTCCTCACCCCCTTCTCCCTCCCTATTTACAAAAGTTTTGTTTCCATTTTTTCCTTCCATTTCTTATTTCTCTTGTCCCTCTGTTCCCCCCCCCCGTTCCCTTTCCCATTTGGACACTTTCTTCCCTTTTCCAATATAATACATTTTAGTCTTTATTTACACTTCAGTTTCTCACACCAGAGAAACTGTGCGGTATTTAAACATGTGTGTCCGATTTATTTCACTTAAGAGTATGGTCTCAAGATGCATCCATTTACCTAGGAATATCTCAAGCTTATCATTCTTTATGGCAGAGTAGTACTCCATTGTATAAAAAAACCACATTTTCTTAATCCATTGTGCTGTTGATGGGTATTTGGGCTGCTTCCAAGATTTAGCTATTACAAACTGTGCTGCTATAAACATGGATGTGCATATATCCCTGTGGTATAATGGGTAAAGCAAGTCTTAAGTACTATGTCAAGAGTTTCTTTTGACCAGATAATTGCTGCTTAATGCTTTGATCTGGCTTTATATCTTGATATTATAGATGTTCTATGTTTTTTCTGAAAATAGTTTTGTGAATTAAAAGTTGGATAAATCATATTTAAAGTTCTTTGGAGAAGGTAAATGTCAGTGGCAAATTTCATGAATCGAGAGCTTTTTCTTTCTTAGCAAGCCAAAAATCTTCCATGACTTGTACCCATTACACCTCTTTTTCATCCAAAGGAATGGTTTCCCCTAAGAGGTATGTACCACAAAATGTGAGTCCTGAAGGTTCCAGTCAGCATCAGGAAGAAAAATAACTGTGGATTCTGGGGTCAAATACATGTGGAGGTGGGGGTGGGGATTTAGCTCAGCAGTAGAATGCTGCCTAGCAAGTGCAAGGCCCTGAGTTCCATCCCCAGCACCCCTGCCAACAAAATGTGAAGGAAGCGGTTTAATCAAAATAAACAGTTTTCTCTAATGCTGGGGTTCTTGGAGATGCCATTGTGTACTGAACATAGTAAATTTCTAAGGGTTCTGGTTTGTTTCCTAAGCTTAATTGAGCTCCCAAGGAACTAGATAGTTCTTATAGAACACATGTAAACAGTAGTGAGCTACACCTTTGACTGTCTCACTGGGTGGGGGAGCAGGTTCATAAAGTGAAAGTATTGTACATCATAACCTAGTATATACGTGTATGAGTAACTGAAACAAAAGTTTTACAAAAGTCTGGATACTATTGATGGTATACTCTAATGTTTTCTATTTTATTCTGTTTCATTAGGAGAAAAAATGCCGGTTACCATTCACTAAGCTAATTTTGTGACCCATTAATGTGTTGTAGCTCTCACTTTGAAAAACACTGTTCCAGAATCATTCAGCAAAGTCTAGGAAAGGGAGCTGGCGTTGTGTGTCAGGTTGTACCAAGAAGCCTATAAAGATTTTGCATTTAATTTTTATATATTTATGAGGTAGATTTCATTTCCTAGATAAGGAAACCTAATATCTCTCCGGGCATCGAATAACACACAGCAAGTGATGAAGCCAAGATTAGAATTCAGGTTTTATACATCAAAGTTTATACTGTTCCCACCCTGTTCACTTTTTTCAAGTATAATACCTGTTCCACATAAATGACCCCTTTATTATTTTTTGCAGTGCTGAGGATTGAACCCAGGGTCTCATGCATGCAAGACAAGTGCTGTACCATTGAGCTACATCCCCAGTTCAGGAGTGATCCCTTTAAATAATTGAAGACTACTGGCCTGTCCTTGCTGAACCCTTCTCTCCTCTTCAAACCCTGAACATTCGCTTCTCTTCTTCAGCATAAATAATCCCCGTTTACTTAATTTCTTCAATAATGTAATTCTGCCATGGTTATTTTTTTCTTAATTAACTCTTGTTTCTTGTCTTAGTTACTTTCCTCATTGCTGAGACAAAGTACCCAACACCCAAAGTTAAAGGAGGAAAGATTTATTTCAGCTCAGTTTGTAGAGGTTTCAGTCCATAGTCAGATGGCTCAAGGCAGAGTGAGTGGCATGGCAGAGGGGCATCACAGAGGAGAAACAGTCCATAGCAAAGCAGGGCAAGCAAAAGGCACCCAGCAGTGAAATAGCAAGCAGCAAGTAGCAAGCAATGGCAACAGCCCTCTTTCTCTTCCTTGTGTTCTATCCAGGCCACCCCGAAGGGCAGGTAGCACGCACCCCCAGGGTGGGATGCTCTTAATCCTAGCATCACACCGTGAATCAATCCTAGAGTCACATCCTTAATCCCAGTATCACATACTTTAGATCCAGCTACCGCCTGTCCAGCTCCATGTGTGACTGCATGAGGCTTTGGGTGAACATCTAAATATAAGCTTTAACATTATTGTTGTCTATGGTATTTCTCCCCGACTCCAGCAGTACTGGAGATCAAACCCAGGGTTTTGCATATACTAGACAGTCACTCTCCTACTGAGCTACACCCCCAGTCCTCCATGATACTTTCAAGTGGAAATGATTCAGTGTTAAAATTTCTGTTCTTCCCCAGCACTCCCCCCTGAATTCTATTCTTTTCCATCATACGGAGGAGTAGGCCTAAATGCATTTCAAGGTATATGCTTGCTGTCTATCACTTTGCTTCATTTGGACTTCAGTTTCCTTTGAAGAATGTTCTGCTCTGTCTATTCGATTTACTTTGTTCTTTTGAGACAGGGTCTTTATAGTTCAGGCTGTCCTTGAACCCACTATGTAGCCCAATCTGGCCTTGAACTCAAGGTAATCCTCCTGCCTCAGCCTCTTGAGTGCTGGCATTACTGGCTTGTGCCACCATGCCCAGTTTCGTTACTATTTTAAATAAACTGATATCCATTGATGAGAGGAGGGTTAGGACCTGCCTCCTCTATTCAAGTATCTTAGCATTGTTTTTTCGATTCCTGCTATGAATTGTGCTAATCGTAGAGAAATTTCCTTTGGGGCAAAAGAGGAATGTATTTGTAAAATACCATTTAAATGACTTAGATTTTTTTTCTTCATCTATTCTGCTACACTGGTGTGGGTAAGAGCTTAATATTGCATCTATATTTATAGAGACTGCATTGCCTAGTAAATATTTATTATTTAAAATCAGTTATTAATACCCAGAAGTTTGTCATTATAAGCAAGTTTCTGCTTTCTTAAAAAAAATGGAATTCAGCTAGGAAGGGCACCATGGCTGATAAAATATATTGTAATTACTGTTATTTGAACGTGTGTAAAAAGTATCATAAGCCATTTTATGCATGTTTAATTAGTTAATTGGTATACTTTTGAGTTGTTATCTCCACTTTAATTATAGGAAACATATATAGTATAAAATTTATATTAATCACTTCCAAGTATTTAGTTCAGTGGCATTTATTATATTCTTGTTGATAGGCAATCATCAATACCATTCATCTCTAGAACTCTTTCATCTTATCCATTCAAAACCTGTTAAGCAATAACTCTATTCGTATAACTTTCAGTCTCTGGCAGCCACCATTGTGTTTTCCATGTCTATGAACTGCACCTTATATAAGTGGAGTCATACAAACTGTTTCTTTTATATCTGGTTTATTTCATTTATCTCGGAGTGGCACGCGTGTGCCACCACACCCTCAGAGAGAGTGAGAGATCACAGGTGAAGATTTTTGGTTCAAATAAGTTTAGACAGATTTTTGATAGTCTAGAAATCAAGTCAGCTGATGTACATGATCTTATGATGTATTAATCTTGTTTTTAACTTTGCATTTTAAACATGAAATTCTACAAGTATAACTACTAAAAATTTATCAGATTTACCTAAGTAAACTATGTGGTTTACTTTTCTTTCTTTCTTTCTCTCTCTCTCTCTCTTTTTTTTTTTTTTTTGGTACACTTTCTGAAAAAAAATGAAATGTCTCTATTTTTAGGAATATCAGAAAAGGGACCCCACAGCTGTGTAGCTCTCATATTCCTGGGTCTTCTAGATCACTAATGTTGCTACTGATCCTTAGTTTCATCTTTGAGACCACTTTGTGTGCAAATCCCTATGCCAGACTGCACAGAGAACCTGGTCCTAATGCCCTGGTAGCACAAAAGGACTATTTGCCTTCTCCCTCTGATTACTCAGACACTTGCCCTCTTGCCTTTCTGCTAAGAACATATCTATAATTGTATCTATAAACTAGTGAGAAATTGGCATGATTTTTTTGGAGACAGGATCTTGCTAATGTAGTCTAGGCTGGCCTTGAACTCTCAACAATCTTCCTACCTCAGCCTCCCAAGTGTTGGAATTACAGGCGCGTGCCACCACACCCAGTATTGACATGATGTTTTTTAAAAAATATAATTTGTCGGGGGCTGGGGATTTAGCTCAGTGATTAGAGTGCTTGCCTTGCAAGCACAAGGGCCTGAGTTCGATCCCCGGCACCACAAAAAAAAAAAAAATTAAAAAATATAATTTATCAATAAAAAGCATAAGTAAATAGTGTCTTAATGTAAATGAATTCAGTTACATCATTTCTTGTTGGCAATGCCTTGTCCTAGTCAAAACATACTGCCTGTTGACTTCTGCCGTGTTATTTTTAATAGGAAAAATGAACTTGTAAAAGCACATAGAGTTTAAGGCTTTCAGTAATAGACGTCCTTATTTTGCCTGTTTCATTTACTCAAAATTACATCCTTTGCGTTCTTTCATTTTGGAATTAAAATTATGGAGAAAAAGAACACCTTTAGGATCAAAGTATTTAAGAGGAAGACTTTGAAATACTTCTTTAAATTGGGAGTGACTGAAAAATGCAAAACATAGTTTGATTTGATCTGGGAAAAGCCTCAAGCTCTAGAATAAAATCGAACTTTACTTAAGATATTAAAAGACCACAGAGAAAAAATGAAAAGTGATTGTATCTTCTGAAAATGTAAGGAATAATAGAAGCAAGATAACATAGTACTACAATATCTGATATGAAATTTGTGAAAATATTTGGAAAGATAAGATGAAGTATTTACTTAAAATTTAGAGACATAAGGTTGGAAATGTAGCTCAGTAGAGAGAGCCGGCCTACTATAAGTGAGACCCTGGGTTTGATTTCCAGCACTGCCAGAAACAACTGGAATGCCAGGCGTGGTGGCATACTCCTGTAATCTCAGCACTTGGGAGGCTAAGGTCTGAGGATTGCCACGAGTTCAAGGCCAGCCTGGGTTAGTTACGTAGTGAGTTCAAGGCCAGCCTGAACTACATAGCAAGACCCTGTCTCAAAAAACCAAAACCAAAAAACAAAATGATGACAACAAAAAACCCAAACCAAACAAACAAAAAAACCCAACCAGGATGAATCAAACCATCTCTCACTTGTGCAGTTTACTAGAAGAAAACCTCTCTCACACGTGGCCGTCTACTTCTCCATTCAAGAGTTTCTGCTCGTCTCCCTGTGAGAGAATAAAAAAGCACTCAATCATGTGGGTTTATTTGAGGATTATTTTGTTTGAAAAGTGTGAATCAGAAGCAGGAGTGGGCAGGTTGAGTCTGTCAGTGACTCTTGACTGATATGCTTGAGGACTGGATCTAATAAGTGCTATCAAGTTAACATGGAGGTTTGTAGTATGTATTTGGTTCCTAATCAGTGTTATTATATTTTATAATGATTTCAGATGGTATATATTTATTAATACCTATTTAGTAGCTATAGAAAGAATAGTTTTAGTAATTTTAGTATTTTTTAAAGTTGAATTTAATGATTCTCCTGCCTCAAGCCTTTTAAGTAAATGAATTACAGGCATATGCCACCACATAGGGCTTCATGTATGTATCTTTTGAGTAGGTCTGCTCCTTTGCCCTCTAAGAGGGAGAGATAATGGATCTGGTGTTGACCTGTCACAATGAAATTCTTGTTTTCCACTAGTTATCCTTAGCCAGGGATGATTTTATGTATAGTAAATATAAACCAATAAGAAATTTAAAATAAACAAAAATTAAATTATAAACTTTCAAAATACTGAGAGGTGTAGGGGGATACTTACAGTATGGTATGGTGTCAGCTTGACCTGGAATGGTGTCAACTTGACCAGGAGTAGGTATTTTGCAATACAGGTTGAGTTTCCCTTATCCAAAATACTTGGGACCAGAAGATTTTCAGATTTTGGAATAGTATTTATATACATAAAATAAAATATCTTGAAGATGGGACCCAAATGTAAACCTAGATTTATTTATTTATTTTTTGGGTGGGAGTACCGGGGATGGAGCTCAGGGCCTTGCACTTGCTAGGCAAGTACTCTAACCACAGAGATAAATCCCCAGCCTATTTATGTTTTATATACAGCTTATACACATAGCCCGAAAGTAACTTTATATAATATTTTAGTGCATGAAATGATGTTTCATGATGTGATAATTTCCACTTTAGCATCAGGTAAGTACTCAAAAGTTTCAGATTTTGTAGCATTTTGGATTTTGAGATTTCTGAATTAGGATACTTGACCTGTAGTGAATATCATACTCTACTTAGCTTGCTCTAGTTACATTTTCTAAGTCAAAAATGATAGTGTTCTGAAAATTAGGAATAACCAAAGTGTAATTTATTTTGCAACCTGGACACTGTTTGAGCCTGACTAGATAGAATACCAGGACACCAGGCATTGGAACTTCCCTTGGCAAACTGGAATGGTCCTCTAGGTAAGAACAAACATTTGCTGACTACCTGTGGATGGAGTACTATGTTAAGATGATATGAAATAGTTATAAGAACTTTGGTGGTTAGAACTTCATGAAAAAATAAAGCTTTTTCATGAAAATTGAAAGTAAGGTTTGGCTTGAGAAAATGGAAAGGAAATTCTTTGTTATTCTGATAACGAAAAGAGCTATGGACAAGACCATCTGTGGGCTAAGCCATCCATGATACATAAAGTGAACATTTAGTTGGTCACTTTAGCTACACAAGAGAGTTTTTACTGGAGTTCTTAAAAGATCAGAGGACATAGTTTGGAATCAGATACCATGGGATCTTAAAAACTAAGCTCTGGGCTGTATCTGATGGGAAAATTTTCATCTGTGGAACAGTGTTACACAGATCTGTGTTTTAGAGAGGAGGTAATTGATGGACAGTAGAGGATAGATTGAAAAGATAATTGGAAAGATGATTGCATTGGTCTGTATTTGGTCAGCTGGACCCCTAGACTGCCGTGAAGTTGGCAGAAATTAAAACATAGAGTTGAGAGACATTAATGAGTAGATGTGTTGATTGAATATGTGGAGACAGAAAGCAGTCAAGGTTAGTTAAAAATTTTTCATTTATGTACTGGGAAGTATCTATTGTGTATGTTTTCAGACCTTCAAATCATCACCTCTGGCTTTGGTAGGTGATGGGGGGGGAGTCTGATGAGAAAGGGAAGAAAGTTAAAGGACGGGGCACTAGGTTAAACTTAGCCTCCTGTAGAAATTGGAAAATTTTGATTATTGTCATTTGGGAGAGAACTTGTTTAGTTATAGGTATTTTGTAAGGAACAAGTAAGGTGAAATTAGTATGAATTAAAGTAGAAAAAATTTGGTTGTGTTGATCTTATACCTGGGTAACCAAATGGGAGCCCCAAGAAAAACTACAAAATGTTCATTATTATATATTTCAGGAAAAAATATAGCGCTCTACTATGAATTCTTTGTTGTTATTTCTTTCCTTCATTTTGTGATAATTGACTTCCTCTGTACCACGTGGTAAGTAGTTTTCTTTAAGAGGTGACAGGAAGTATTCTTATTCCTGCCCTTGAGAAGTTTAAAGTCCCATGTGAAGACAGAAACGTATATGCAAGTTGTATATACACCCACAGCTACGAACTCTAACAATGCAGAAATAGATTGGGTTTCTCTGAGGCCAGCGTGAGTTCTAAAAATACTCCATGCAAATGCATTTTGTGCTTTCTAACCAACTTTAGGAACCCTCACATACCCACCCTTATCTCCAAAAAATGTCACTCAGAAGACATATCTAAACTGTTTTTCTTAATGTTAAGAAACTGTTTTTCTTAATGTTAACTTTAGTTCTATAATTAGCATACAGTATACTATCTTCTTTCTACTCTGGCATGTAATTTAAAATACCAGTACATTTGCTTAGCACTTCAAGTACCTGTTGTTGTTAAACACATCTATTTGTGTACCTTTAGGTTTTCCTCTTATTATCTTGTTCATCGTTTCACTAAATAAACTATTTTAATTTTGGAATAATCAAGAAGCTACTTTTAGTCTGTAGAATACTACAAATTTTAAAATTCTCTGAGAAGAGAGGTGTTTAATCTTTTCTGTGTTCATAAATCTTCATTACCAGTGTTCTTGGGTTCTAACTTTTACCTTCTCATATCTTTTCACAAGTAATATTTCTATGGAAGCTATACTAACAACAGAAAAAATATTAATTTGTAAAACCTAGCCTTAGGGGTTGAGGATTTAGCTAGGTGGTAGAGCAAAAAAGGCCCTGAGTTTGAGCCCCAGTACTCTGCCCCACCAAATGGCTATTGTAGCTATTGCCACATTTGCAGAGTCTGGTATAATTGGAGGCTTCTGGTATTAATATTTTTTCTCAAAAAGGAGTACCTCAGTTTCTGATTAATACATTCTAGCTTGGTTTCACAGTGAGTACTGTTTCCCAGCAGTACAAACACTAGGAGTTTGTTCTGAAAGAATGAATTGTCAACCTCAGTTTTGTGACACCCCCAGGAATATCAAAACTGCTTTCTCTTAAACCCATGCGGTACTGGAACAGGGATAAAGAGTCATGAGATCAAAGTGGAAGCATAGAGTGTCACTGTCTCTCAGAAGTTTGTTTTTTGGTTTTTTGTTTTGTTTTGTTTTTTGTTTTTTGACACAGGGTCTCTCTATGGAGTTCAAGCTGGCCCTGAACTCACTATTAGCCCCGGCTGGGCTCGAACTTGTGGTGCTCCTCCTGCCTCAGCCTCCCAAGTCCTGGATCACAGGCATGTGCTGCCATGCCCAGCTTCAGAGTTTAGGATTCACAAATTTAAATACTTTTCTGCTCTACTTGATTCGCTGGTTTGTTTTTGTGTTTTGGTTCACATTATTGCATACTGTTATATATGCTGTACATTATATACATATATTTTACTGTATCTTGCCCTGCAACTAATGGTACTTCAGTATTTATAAACTGTTCTGTTCCAAGACTTTATTTATGAATTTGTCTTACTAATAATTAGCGGTATTATTGGTGATAATGATGATCATCTAAAAACCAGAAGAATGTATTATATATGTTCATATAAATGTTATATGTGCTTTAGTCAGCTAGTCTGTTAGTCATGGGACAAACTACCCAGCACCCACAACTCAGATGAGTTTATTTTGGCTTGGGTTTCCCACTTCCTAGCTGGCTGGCTCCAAAGCAGAAATAGCACGGTGGAAGGGCACTGCAGAGGAAAGCTGTTGAACCTAGAGAGGGAGAGGGAGCAACAGTGACAGAGACAGAGACAAGAGTGTGCCCTTCCAGATCACGCTCACAGTGACCCACCTCCACTGGGCCCCACTTCCTAACAGCACACTCAGCTGCTGAAGTCATCAGTGCACAAATCCCCCAGTGAGTATGGCGCCCCTGTGATCCAACATGAGATTTTTGGTGGACATTTTAGATCTAAATTATAATATGTTAATGAGTCAAAATTATAAAGTACACTGTGATCAATCTAAAAGTTTAAAAAGATTTACTATATGAACTGAAGATATTTTTCCTCATTTGATAGCTTTATGTTTTATAGAAGGCAAGGCTTATGGGAAGATAGCAAGGAACACTGAGGCTGTTAGAATGATTAATATATTGATGTCTTTAACTCAGGGAACTTTTGCCTGCCTTTTCAGAAATACTGTTAGGCAATAAAGTGTGATAGTTTCAAGAGTACATACATATTCTGGAGTAATCTTGGTTTTGCCATTTTAATAGCTCTGCCACCCTGACAAGTTACTTACCTTCACTGTGTCTTGGTGACTTCATCATAAAATGTGGATTGTATAGTTCCTGTCTTATAGATTTGTTATGAAAGAGTTAGTGTTAACTGTCAAAACAGTGCAATGGGGGGAACACAATAAATACTTGATAAAATGTAGTAGTAACAATTATTCTTGCCACATTAACCAGGAAAACTTGTTAAATCATTATAAAGCAATGTATCCTAATGGTTTAGAATTACTAAACTATGTTTGGTTGTGGATAAAACCAAATACATTAATGAAAGTTGATTAAAAACTATAAAAATAGAAACAAAATTACAGTCTCAAAATGGCCACTTTGTTCTTATTTTGATGTTTTCCTGTATCTTTATTCATATTGTGACTCAAACATTGTCATTCTGCTTTTTAGTTAGTATTAATTCAAATGCAGATATTTAACATCTGTAAATGTCTGCATTGGGAAGTATGCAGTAAGCTTGGAAGGTAGAATCTCTATTGCTTTTAATGTGCCTTACTTGGTAAATAGGTAGAGAGCCATGGTTTTGAAGTATTAAAGTGTAATTATTTTTCTTGGCCTATAAAAAATTTCCACAGTAGGGGTTGGAGATTTAGCTCAGTGGTAGAGTGCTTGCCTGGCAAGCGCAAGGCCCTGAGTTTGATCCCAGCACCTTCCCCCCTTGCCAATTTTCACAGTAATCTCAAATTTATTTCAATAACAGTTTTAATGTATCTTTTATTTTTGCCTTAAATAAAGTTAAATCTCTGTTGTCCTTACTTTCAGTAGCCTTTTTTCAACTGACTACAATATGAAAAGTTATTCCTGTAGTCCTCATAAATTCAGCCAAGTAACTATAGTCGTGGGTTCTTTTGTTTTGTTTTGTTATTTGAGACAGGGTCTCGCTGTGTAGTTCAGGCTGATCTTGAACTCACTATGTAATCCAGGATGGCCTAGAACCTGTGGTGCTCCTGCCTTAGCCTCCTGAGTGCCAGGATTACAGGTGTGCACCACCATGCCTTGCTACAGTCTTGTTTATTATTTTCATCTTTTAATTATGTCTGCTATGTGTGTATGCATGGAAAGTCAGGAGAGATATACTCCAAGCTGTAAGTAACTTTGAGGCATAGTTTTGATAAGGGAGAAGGTTATTACCACTACCTACATTTGTACACTTCTATGTTGCTGAAAGTTGTTACATTTTTAAACAATAGTTATATTCTTAGTTGTTTTTAATCACAGTATTATACAGGTATGTGTGACAAATGAGCCAAAATGTGACTTCTTATCTTCAACTTCATATCATTCATTTTCTTAATTACATTTCTAATAATTCTCAGTATTTAACAATATTCATAAGTTACTGTTAATAGTTTTAGTTCCTTTGTACTAATTATTCTAAGGCGTGAATGTCCAACTTTTTGGCTTGCTTGGGCCACATCAAGTGAAGAGGAATTGTTTCGGGCTTTGTATAAGATATATAGTATAGTTAGAGTATGTAAGCAACAAAACTTCCTTTCTTTTTAAATATTTTTGTTATAACATTTAAAAAGTGACAACGTAAACATAAAACTAGTGGAATGTTTGATCTTGTGAAACTAATGCATTAATGTCTGGTTCAGAGGAAATGGTTGTAATTTTTAGTGAGTTCTCAGGCACTCGTCAGAAATTTTTAATCTAATTTTACTCTTCATTTGCATAACCCTTGCAAATAGTTGTTCACAAACGTACATATTGCTGAAAAGTGATCATATGAATAAAGCATGGCCCTGAAGCAAGGGATATTTTTCTCTGGGAAGAAAGGTCATAATAGAGAGACATGATCAAATTTTTCTATGAGTTGAATGTTTGATTACAACTCTATACATTCCTCTTGAAAATTCACTGGTAATATATTTACATCGACTGAAAATGGAGTCACAAATATACCTACACATGTGTGGATAAGGATTGGTAATCACTGCATTTTACTTCCTGTAAATTGCACAAGTAATATTTAGTACACACAAATTTTGATTTGCCTGACTATGTTGGGGCAAAGGGTGGAGTGAACATCACACTGCGCCCTCCCCTTCAGTCTCCACGGTCTGCTCTCAAGTACCACGCACACATACGATAAAATTCACCTATGTGAAGTGTTTTTTGATATTCAGTGATTCCTAATATATTTGTAGAGTTGTTAACCCACCATTATAATTTAGTTTTAAAATATTTTCAGTATCTTCACTAGAAATCTTATTAGTAATTTCCCATTCTTGTTCTCTCCACAGCCCCCCATCCCTAAGCAACCACTGAACTGCTTTCTTCCTCATAGAGTTGTCTATTCCAGGCATTCAGTATTAATGGTATCATAGGATATGTGGTGTTTTTTTGGCTTTTACTTAACAAAACTTTTTTAGCTGTATCTCTACTGTAGTGTTTTTATTGCTTAGAACACTTTTTTTTTTTTTTAACTCAGGACCTTGGGGTTGCTAGACAAGTACTTTTACCCTGAGCTAAATTCCCAACCCCTTATTGCCAATAACACATTTTTAAAATGTAGTTTTTCAGATTACAAATACTAACTCAAAAGATTCAAACAGAACAAAAATAAATAAAGTATAACATAAATCTCATAGTTAGAATGGGAATAAGGGGTAGAATTTCCTTTTTGATAGAGCATATCTAAATGGCTACAAGATACTTTGTTAAAACACCTTGCTTCACTGTTTTATTAATGGGATTAACTAATATAATTTTAGGAAGATATTCAAGAAAGTTTTTTTTAAAGAATTGACATTTAATCAAAGACTCAGAATAAAGTAGAAATGAGCTGAGTGAAATGGGGCAGGGGTGGGGAGAGGTAAGCAGAGTGGAATGAAGCTTGTTTCCAGCAAGGAGAACAACATGTACAAGTGACCTAACAGCAAAGTGTTGGGATTTCCAGGAATAGAAATTCATTCTCTGTGCCTGTTACTTAGATTTGGGTGGTAGAGGAAGGTGAGAAATGAAGCAAAAGAAGGACTGGAACAGTTAGGTCTCAAAGGTGGTGGGGCCATTTTTGGAAGAAATTCTACCCTAAAAGAAATCTGATGCAATTTTATCAGAGAAGTATTAATAGAGTCAGATTTGTATTTTGGAGAACACTTTGAAGTATGTAGAATAAATTGGAAGTGAGCAAAACCAGAGATTTTCAAATTTAAGAAAAGACTTTTCTTTTTCAAGATTGTTTTAACCATTCTTTGTCCTTGGCATTTTCATGTAAATTTTTGAATCAGCTTCTCAGTTTCTTTAACAGTGCCTGCTGAGGTTTTTTTGCAGATTGTATTGATGAGTTTGGTAGAATAAACATCTTGACAATATTATTGAAAGTTCAGATCTATTGTGTATCTCTCCATTAGTTGTCTTTTGTGTATGGGGGCAGATGCTGGGGGTGGAACCCACTACCACTGAGCTAAATCCCCAACTCCATCAGTATTTTTTATTAGTCTTTTAGATTCTCTATTTCTTCTTGAGTCCTGTTGGGCAACTTGTGTCTTTCTAGAACTTTGTTTTATCTTAGTTATCTATTTTTTGGCATAAAGTTGTTGATAACATTCCCATACAATTTTTAAAGTATCCGTAGTGTTTGTAGCCATGTCTCTTCTTTTTCTACTTCAGTTTGAGTAATTTGTGAGGTTTTTATTTTTGTTTTTGTTTTTGTTTGGGCTTTTCTTCCTAGGTCAGTCTTAAACAAAGTTGATTGGTAATGTTTAAGTGTTCTATATCCTTACTAATTTTTCATGTAGTTCCTTTTTCAACTATTAAGAATGGACTACTGAAACCTTCAAGCAAAATTTCTGCATTGTCTTGTTTTTCTTTTCAGTTCTATTTCTATTAGGTATGTTTACAGTTATAATTGCTGTGTCTTCTTCATGTATTAAAATGTTACTAGTAATATTTTTAATCTATCATATGTAGTAATAATATAGTAACTGTATCTCACTTATGTTCACTATTTGCACAATATATTTTTTCCCATCCTTTTACTTTTCTACCTATTTGTGACTTTGACTCTAAGGAGATTCTTTTGTAGACAAAACATTATTGGGTCTTATTTTTTTAATTCAATCTATTTGCCTTTTGAGTAGAGTATATAATCCCTGCATATTTAATACACTTACTGATATGGTGGTTTTGTGTCTGTCATTTTACTGTGTGTGTGTGTTGTGTGTTTTGAGACAGGATATTACTACATAGTTCAGACCAGCCTCAGGCTTTCTGTGTTTTCTAGGCCAACTTCACACTTGTGCTTCTCCTGCTTTAGTGTTTGTTATCAGTTTGACACAATTGTTTCTGTTCTTTGTCCTTGATCTATTGTGTACTCGGTAAAACGAGTGATTTGCAATCATGTTCTGGACATTTTGGGTGTTACGACACTAAGCATCATATCTTATTCTTTTTAGTAAGCAGTCACCCTGTTTAGGTGTAATATGTGGATTTATATTGGGATGAATGTTCAGTTTCCTACCAGTATCTGCTAATACGATTTTAGCCAAAGTAGAGCCCTGGTTCACACCACTTCCTTACATACTGATAGGGTAAAAGATCAGCTCCCTACTGGGCCCTACAAACCCATGGTGGGGCAAAGAGAGGAGATAATATGCCTTAGTTCCAAATGCTTTCTTTCATGGGGTGGTTCCTCACTGGACCTCTATGACTCAGTTTTACTCTAGTTTTTCTTGTGAGGTAGGGATCAAATTTTACATTCCCCTGCCTTTGGAGAGAACAGATTGTTCCAGCACTATTTACTGAATAGTCCATCGTTTTCCTCACTAATTTATAATGCTACTTTTGTTATATACCAAGTCCCTTTATGTATTTGTCATCTTGCTGGGACAAAATACCTGACTCTAATAGCTAAAGGAGGAAAGATTTATTTGGTTCATGATTTCAAAGTTGGAGTCCATGGTGGGGTGGCTCCGAGGTGGAAACATCATGGTGGAAGGACATGATACACCAAAACTACTCACTTTGTGGTACGTATTTGGGAAGCAGAGCCTAGGGGACCCGTACCAGCAAGAGATACACTCTCCAAAGGCAGTGCCCCCAGTGACCAATCTCCAACCCTACCCTTGCCTCCTAATGCACATTCAGCTATGAACATCTGTGGATTAATCCATTGATGAGTACATCACCCCATGAGCCAATTACCTCTGACTCAATTTTAATAGTAATATGATAATGTAATAATGTTTCAAGTTTTTTAGGAAAGTGAAAATTTGACAAATCTCATGTTGCATTGGTCATCAGTGAATTGCCTATGTCCATCAGAAGTGTGTTTCTCTTGATGAAACTGTATACTATGATTTAAGAAATTCAAATGTGTTGGTGAAAAATGTTTTTAGTCAGCAAATGGTTATTTTGAAGACGTTTATGTGTATCCCTAAGACATAAAGGAGATGATATTTATAGTAATTGCAAATATTTTTATTTAAAATTGTCTTTAAAATTCAGAGATGTTAACTGGGTCTGCCTAAAGACCAAGGGAGACCAAGACTTGTATCAGGTTGTGTGATACAGCCCAGCTCGTGTATCCTCTGGCAGGTTTAGAAGTAGTTTGAAACCTCAACCAAATGTTATTTGACCAAAGGATAATTTTGTACCAGTATCATATGGGTGAAAGCTTTCCATTTCTAGTCTTGAAGTAGTGATAGGAACACTGAAATAAGAGGAAAGAGTGATCTCTAGAAATAGTTGATATCTCAAAGGACTATTGAGTAATTTTTCTATTTTTCAACATTATAGTTTTGGATAAGTTAACTTTTCCATTAACTTTTATCTGCTAATGTAAGGAGCATTCCTTGTTCCTCATTAAGGGAACAAATACAGGAAAGGGGGGGATACTGTAGCTTATAAAAGTAGAATTTGGTAACAGATTATTGATGAGGACAGGAAATAAAGAAAGTAGAGAAAAGATTATTTGTAAGTGTTTAGCTCTCTTAACTGAAAGAATTATAGTGTTATTAACAAAAACAAGAAAGATGCCATGGTGGATTCATGGTGACAGTGTTTTAATTTAACTGATTTTGAATTACTGAATTTTATTCACTTATAGCAGTTTCTGTATTTTTAAAGATGCTAAAAGTTCCTTTCAAATTTCTAAAAACAGCTTTATCAAGATATTATTTATGGTATCGTAAAATTTACCAATACTCATATAATTTAGATACCATAAAATTCAGAGAACTCATTGTATAACTTAATGAATTTGGTGTATTTAAAGCCACCAAACTATTGCCACAACCACTACTGCCATCTACAGTACTTTTAGAATGTTTATATGACACTCTAAAAAGAAGCCTCATACCCACCCCCACCCCTAAGCAACCACTAATCTACTTTCTGCTCTAAGTGCGATATTTTTGAGGCTAACTTATGTGGGTAAATTACATAAAGCCAGTCAGTATAGGGGAATCTTTTGTATATATTCAAAGAATGGTGATAATATCATAAAGTGATTTTATTAATGTTTATTATTCATCTATAGAGATTTACTTTGCTATACATTTGCTAACAAAGTATCAGCATATAACAGTTCCCATCATTTTTTGGGGGGGGCGGTGCTGGGGCAGTTCTCATAATTTTTAAAATGAAATGCTGAGATAGAGATTTGTTATGGAACATTTACAGTATTTAGATTGGAAAAAGAATGAACCCATTGGCTTCACTTTGAATTATTAATAAGTTCTTTCTTAAAATGAGATTCTATTTCAATATTTTTGTGTAAATGAATGGACTGTGGATTAAAGAATGGTCATTTACCCCATTCTTGATTATCTTGATGAAAGCTAATGTGAATGATAGACCTTAAGTAATAAGATAGGCGAGAAGAGAAAGGGGATAGAAAAAGCACATATTGCCACTAAAAGTAGTTTATCTGTTCTCATACTGTAGACATATATTTATTTAAATATTTACACCAGAACAGCACTTAATACTATTGCCCTAAGATTAGTATACAATGTGAAATTATTAGCGCCTTGCCTTATTGAAACATCTAGCTGTATAGATATATCAAAGCTTACTTTTCTTTATTTCATGAATTCCACTCAGAATGTCTTAATTTGAAAACTTCCTGATTATAATTCAAGTAACTATTCATATTTTTCATCTGGAGTCACACTTGAAATAAGTACTAACAGTTGACATAACCTGGACTACTCTGAGGAACTATGAAGTAGGAAATTTAAGTACACAGCTCCCTATCTTCTGCTCTCCTTTCTCCTTTCACAGGAGCTTATAAAATACTGTTCCTTTCTTTGTTTCTGAAACCAATGTAATTTCATAAATTGATTGACATTGTTACTGAGGATTTAAAGTATTTCTTTTCTCAGACATAAAATTGTTTGAAAAAAATTATGGAGTGTAGATACTGTTTATGGGAGATTTCTATGTTTTTATGGTGGGAAGGACAGTTGAGGTGGAGAGCAAAGTATTTAGCTTGGTTTTTTTGCCTCTGAGGTTGTACATGATGATGGAGCTACATTAGGGAACTAGTCAAGTTCTACCGAAAACAGAATACTGTGAAGAGAGATGTTTCCTCAAACTTCTAGTAATTAAAGAAAAATAAGACGCATTTTTGGAATGCCTCATTTGGGTTCATTTAGTACTTGAAATTTGGGTTTATATTGATTATAATAGTATCATTTTCTTCTTGTGCACTAAGTAAATTTGGGTAAGTTTAAACATACTCCATCACTTTTAGCCTCCCCTGAATTTAAATTGATATAGAAGGATCCCTGGTTTATAACCCTGTGCTTAATGATGAATATTACCCTTTTGTTTTCTTCTAGGCTGTATTCATCACCAAAGAAAAAACTTACGCCAATGCAGAAATCTGTTAGTCCATTAGTTTGGTGCAGGCAAGTTTTGGATTACCCAAGTCCTGATGTTGAATGTGCTAAAAAGTCTCTTATCCACAAACTTGATCAAACTATGTCAGGTATGTCTGTATCTTCACTTGTGAATTTATCTCTTTGCTTTCATTAGTCAAAACAAACAAAAAAAAACCCTTAAATATTGAATGGTACGGGGCTGGGGATGTAGCTCTGTGGTTAAAGTGCTTACCTGGCAAGCACAAGGCCCTGAGTTCGATCCCCAGCACAAAAAAAAAAAAAAAAAAAAAAATATTGAATGGTACATCCTTAGGAAGGCAATTCCTTGCTTGCTAGCATTTTTCAGATCTCATTATGCATATTCTCATGAGGGCTATTCTCCCATTTTTTAGGAATCTCATTTTTATTTAGCCTCATCCTAAGGGATAGTATCCATGAAATTATGAATTTCATACGTTTTTTTCTAATGTAAATTAAAACAAACAACTGTTAAAACAAAAATTGGTATCACCTAAAAATCATCCAAGATAGCATACCTTGGAGAAACTCTGATGGGGTAGAAAGATACGGGTGAAGAACCAAAGAGACCTTTTCTCACTCTAGCATGTAATTATTGTGACTCTTCACATTTTTTAACTTGTATGAGCTCATTTTTCTTATAAGAATGATAAGCTTTTTGAAAAGGTACTTTAACAGTTAAAGATATGTATGTGAAAGAGTCTAGCCCATGTTTCCTGGCTCACAGTAGGTGTTAAATGTACTTATTTCCTTTCCTTCTTATGTTTTGTTGTTGTTTTGAAACAGGGTCTCACTCTGTAGTTCAGGCTGGCTTTGAACTCACTGTGTAGCTCAGGTTGAACTTGTGGTGATCCTCCTACCTCACCTTACCAAGTGCTGGGATTACAGGCATGTGCCACCATGCCTGGCTTTCCTTTCCTTTTTATGTTTTTCTTTTATTTGGTAATTTAGGTTCAAATTGTTCTTGTGCTTCTGTTTAATAGCATTTACAAAATGGGCAAGAATGTATCCATGCCTGTTTATGATATATAATGTAGCATACCAGTGTGGTAGAAATGTAAGAAAAATATTACTTGCTTTTTCTTGGAATTTTTCTCAGTGTTTTTTTTGTTTTTTTTTTTTTTGGTGCTGGGGATGGAACTCAGGCCCTTCTGCTTGCAAGGCAAGCACTCTCACCACTGAGCTAAATCCCCAGCTTCTCAGTCTTTTTTAAGACTGTTACTGTTTTCTGAAATACTCAGGTAGTAAAGAATTGATACATGATTAGTGTGGAGATTCCTCAAAAAACTAAAAGTAGACATTCCATTTGACCCAGTGATTACCTTTCTAGGTATCTTCCCAAAAGAAAGTCATCGTATTTTAAGAATACATACATATCCATGTTTATAGCAACACAGTTTATAATAGCTAAATCTTGGTGGATGAATGGATAAAGAAAATGTGGTATTTATACTCAACAGAATACAACTCTGCTGTAAGAAAAGATAAACTTGAAGCGTTTGTAGAAAAATGGATGCAACTTGGGACCATAATACAATACAAAGTGAAATAAGTCAGAGCTTAGATACTGTCTGGTTTCTCTTATATAAGAAACTGAAAAAAACATATATAAAGAGCAAAATAGAAGGTAAACAAATAGGAGGTGGGGGGGACTTTTCAAATGGATGGGGGAATATGAAATAAAGGGAGGTGAAAGAAAGGGCTTGGAAAAAAGAATAGAGGAGAAAAAAATGATGAAAATAGAGCTTTTGTAAATGAGAAGGGGACCAACAGTTGGAAGCAGCAGGGATGGAGGGGAAGGCTATGAAAAAAAAAGTTGTATTATGTACATATACCAACTCCCCATGATAAATAATAATCATTCTGTACTGTAAACATATACGAATAAAAATTTTTCATTAAAAATACTTTAATCATAAAAAAGAATTGATACATGTTTAGTAATCCTGAAAACCTTTGCTTTTCTTTTTCCTCTTTCGTTTTGCATTTCCTTAGCAGCCATGTACTTTAAGTTGCTTGTTTTAGCTTTATTTTAAAAGTTTGTGCTCTTTAGTTAGAGTTTAAACTGAATCTGGTGAAAGGAGCAGAGTGGAGACAGCTAAACAGTTAAAGTGGCACAGTGTAAAGTGAAATTTGTTTGGCTGTAAAGTAATGGTTTTTATATGCAAATTACTTATGGTACATGATTATAGAGCTTCTGAATGAGTCTTTTTTAATACTGAAGTCATATGTTTCCTCTTTATAAAGAAGCCCTTTTGGAAAAACAGACTATGTACAATTTTCAAAAAATTAAGACTATTTCTAGGAACAATTTTCCAGTACTTTGAGTATCTCACCTTGGAAATAATATAATTTACAATTTAACTAGGACTTATCATCCTCCAACCTGTTAAAAACCTACTACTCTGCTAGGTTCTCAGCTCGAGGATATACTAGACTAAAAAATCTTCCTTTCTTAGCTTCTAATGTGATTGGAGGAATCAGATAATAAATTATTAAAACATAAAATGGAGGTTGGCAGACTTTTCTGAAAAGAGCTATTTTAATTTTGTCAGCTAGTGGCCATAAATAATACATAAATAAGTGGGTATGGCTGTAAGTAAAATTTTATTTACATTAACAGGTGGTAGCCTGGATTATGCATGCAGGCTACAGTTCACCAACCCCCGGTTTGAAACATCCTAAGGAACAGGAACTATTACCAGTTAGTAACCTGTTCTTGAGGAAAAAAGTAAAGCTGTTGTACCTCAAAAGAGTGAGTGGTTTTTTGCTTTATTATGACAAGGGTATTAAGGATTGTAGGAGTATATAAGTGAGGCATTTACTCTTGAACCAAAACTAGGTGTAATCAAATACTAGATCTGTTTAACAATGTTTAAATTGTATAGCTGTATGCAGAGAACAATCATTACAGCCATAAATGTAATAAATACATTTAAAATTTTTAAGGAAAAAACTTGGCTGTTGAGAGTATGAACTTGTCGACCTAAACCAGTCTTTTTCCAAGGGTATTGTCTTTTAAATATATTTTTGATAAGGTAAAGCTTCTTGGGAACATAGGTGTTGTGTTCAAGAACAGTTGCTACTCTGCCACACTTAGCTTCTCTATAATACGCTACTACTTGTTCTGAAGCTTTTCTTGTTTTTATTACAGTGCATTGTCTTTTTTACCCTCTCTTACCCTCCTACTGTCTTCTATGCTCTTTGAAGGTATTTCCAATTCTTCCTGTCTTGGTTTTTTGTTACTTGGTTGCTGCTGTTCCTGTTTTTTGTTTTCATTTTGTTTTATGGTAGTGGAGGTGGAATCCTGGTCAAGTGCTCTCCGCTGAGCTATAACCTGGGTCCCCATCTTTCTTTCTTTTTTTTTTTTTTTTCTTGGAAGTAACATTTCTGTAGTATTAAATTTCCTATTTTCACCATTTTGACATGTATAGCTCGGTGGTATTAAGTACATTCACATTGCTGTGCAACTGTCACCGTCGTCCACCTGGACAGAGCTTTTCATTCTGTACTGAAATTTTATACTAGTGTTAAATAATAACTTCCCATTTCCCCTACCAGCCTTCTGACAGTCTTTTCCATTTAGGCTGTCCCCACCTTTTGCTTCACATTTCTCTGTCTTGCTTCATCTACTTCCGTGGTGCCCAGAATCATCTATATTCAAATTAATCTCATTCAGTCATATATTCAGTTAATTTTTATTGAGAGCCTGTTATATATCAGACTTTGAGAAAATGGTGGGGTATACATGATAAGGAAAAACAAATACAACACTGTACTTCTACTATTGGACTATATCCATCTAGCTGGAGAAATGTACTGATATAATCTTTGTGTGTGTGTGTGTGTGTGTGTATAATTTGTTGAGACACTGTCTCACTGTGCCATTCAGGCTGGCCTTGAAATCACCATGTAGCCCAGGTTGACCTCAAACTTGCAGTGATCCTTCTGCCTCAGACTCCTGAGTGCAGGGATTAGAGGTGCACCATTGTGTCTGGCAATCTTTATAATTGGTGATATGTCATGAAAGAATGGTATATAGTGCTTTGAGCTTTGAGAAATAGGAATATTCTCTTCAGAAGTGGAGATTGACCTGATCCCAAAAGATTCAGATAACCTTAAGGTAGAAAGAAGAACTATAAGTCATGCCTTTTTCGGGCAGAGAGAACAGCATGTGCCAAGACTCCGTGTGGAAGAGAGCACGGCATGTGTGAATAGATGGAACAAGCTGGGGCGGCTGGAGGAGAGAAGGGTTGCTGTGAGATAGGGTCAGAGAGATGCGTAGCAGCCAGACTCTGATAGGCAGGCCGTATTAAATATTTTGGACTTCATTGTAAGAATGATGGGAAAACATGGAAATACTGTGCAAGAGTATGGTACGGGGTGGGAACGCATGATTGGATTTGTATTTTGGAAAGGTCATGGTAGCTGTAGTATGGAGCACAGTTGGAGAGGTCAAGATGTAGGATGCTTTGCAGGAGAGTTGATGATGGTAGCTGTGCTGCATGTATTAGGAAGTGTAGGAAGAAACATGCTATTTTCCTCTGCTGTCACCCCACAGTAATCAACACAGAAGACTTCTGTGATTTCAGATGTATGGAATGTCTCTTCACCAGCTTGCAGCAATCAGTTCTGTAGCAGACCTCAGTTGGGCCCCCTGTAATTCAATTCAATTCAGTTCAGTTCTAACATTATCTACCAGAGGCAGCATCAGATCCCACAGATTTAGTCTGTCCCCTCCCCTTTCAGGGGCCAGTCTCGAATCCCAGGTCACTCACCATGCTTCTGACTGATCAGCTATAATCAGGGTTCCCATGACCCCGGCTTGGTTTCAGTTAATTTGCTAGAGTAGATCACAGAATTCAGAGAAGTACTCAAGCTTGTCAGTTTATGATAAAGGATATTGAAAAGGTACAGATGAAGAGATGCATAGGGGAACTCTGTGGGTACAGAGCTCCCATTCCTTCCAGGCTTACCACCCTCCGGAACCTCCACATGTTCAGCTACTTAGAAACTCTCTGAACCTCTTCTTTGGTGTTTTTGTGGAGACTTTATCACATAGGCATGATTGAAGAATAGACAACAATATTCGAGTGTGGTTAGACAAAGACTGTGATCTAGTGCCTATAGCCTGTGTCTATAGGATAGAGAAAGCCAGCAAGGCCATGCTTCTGACATAGGGGTCTTAGGACCTGTCAGACCAGGTAAGTCAAAGAATTTATGACCAGCTCCTATAAAGGCAGGTGAAGATTAGGGTTTCTGTGACTTGCCTTGAGGAAGAGAAATCCTAGTTTCTGTGGCCTGCATTGGGGAGGGAGTTATAAGACAGGAATAATACATGAAACCAAAAAATACATAGTATCACAGAGGGAAAGGTACTTGATGAGATGAAAAGATATGATAATAAAAAGAAAGGAATCAGATACAAAGAAATGAAGGAGAAGAAAGTATCAACAGTGGTTTCTAGGTTTCCAGTTTTTTCATTTTTGTTTTTTTGGGGTTTTTTGTTTGTTTTTGTTTTTTGAGAGAAAGTCTTGCTATGTAGTTCATGCTAGCCTTGAACTCATTATGTATTCTAGGCTGGCCTCAAACTCAAGGCAGTCATCCTGCTTCAGCCTCCCAGTTCTGGGATTACAGGCATGCGCCACCATGCCCAGCCTAGGTTTCCAGTGGTGACAAGTGAAGACAAGATGAATGTTATTCTGAGAGAGGGAGCCTCTAAAAGAGAATTGGATTTCAGCAGAAAGATCAGAAGTAAATTTGGTACATGTATTTTGGGATATATTTGCCACACTCACAAGGAGGTGTATATGGGACTGAAGCTCAGAGGAAAATTTAGGACTGAAAATAGAAATAATGAGGAGTCTTTGATATATTTATGGCAAGTGATATCATATGTGTATTTGAGATTTTGCAGAAAGAATATGGCATGGAGTAAAAATAGAAGGGCCAAGGACTTGGAATGTTAGGGATTGATAACCAAGTAAAAGATAATAAGCTTCAGAGGAGATTGAGAATAGAGGGATAAATTAACAATCATGTTTCTGCTCAACTTATATCTGCAATCATGCTCCATACTATATCCTAAATATGTATGAAATGTGGTGTCTTGTCTCATGGAAAATATGTATACAATTACATGGTACAAACTAAATAGAAAACATGTGTTCCTTTTCCCAAAACCACTAATTTGCTAGTAGACATAACAGAAACTTTAGTCATCTGCTTTTCTTTACTAACTTCTTCTAATTCTTAGTATTTGTTCTTTTTTTTTCTTTTTATTTTCTAGTCACTGTATACTGCCTAATTTAGTCTATTCAGCATCAGATCTTCAGCATTTTTTTCCCTAAACTAATTGGATCACAGCAGTCTTCCTTAAAAATCACTGATAGCTTTATCATTGTGACTAAATAGATATTATTAGACTCCTGAGCATAGTGAATTAGGCCTTCGGTGACCTTGCCCAGGCTGCTTTTTCCTGGGTTTTACCATACTAGATTACTCACTCTTACTCCCAAACAGGCTCTGCGTTTTCAAGATACTGTTTTTGTTTATCTTATAAACACGTGAGAGCACGTATGTACTTTCCTTAGTTTTAGGGGGCCTGTCAAATTACTGCTCATCCTCTCAAGGCTGTGCCAATTCCTGTCCTTCCCTACTATCCTAATCCAGTTTGTCAGATGTAATGAATTACTTCTTTCCATAACCCTTCACAATTTTATGTTAGTACTTACTACTTACGTTAGTATAGTAATAAGTACTGCAACCCACTTGAGAGAATGCACCATTTCATGTTCATCTGCATATTCTGTATAGTGCTTTCACCTGTGCTTATAAATCTTGAATAAGCTGTGGATATTTGAATAGCTTGGAGGAAAGAAATATTAAATTGTATTAGCATATAATTTCTTGTGTTATCTTAGCCCTACTCTTGTACCATTTATGTAATTTGATATGCATAGCACTTTGTTTTTAATAGAAGGGGGGGGTTCTTTTTGAAAAGGGAATCGTCCCATGTTTTGACCTTAACCTGGCTTAAACAGTTACCAGTAGTTCATTTTTCCAAAATCTAAATTTTGGAAAGGCTTTTAAAAATTTATTATGTCTTACTTATTTGTAGAAAATTAAGAAAATGTTTTTATATTTGATTTATTTTTAAAGTTCAATCACAGTTGATAGAATAGTTATTAAAGAATAAACTTTCCAACAAGATGAAAATTAATTTAGTGGTAAATATTCTGTTAGATATTCTTTTATATTCTATATATATATGTATATTGGTGTGACTGCTGGTTTATTTGCATAACATAATTTAATACAGTTTAAGATAATAAAGACATTTTATTGGGATTATTAATACGAAATAGTTTCCTTAGTATAAAATATTTCTTTCTTTAAGCTGAGTTAATGACTTAATGAAATTTTAGTATATGTGCTGCCAAAGTGAGCACTGTGACTCAATAAAATTTTAATAGAAAAGCTTTTGAAATGTTAACTTTTTCTCAATTGTTAAATTTGATTTTTCTCCTTCTCATTAATGCAGCTCTCAAAAGGCAGAATTTGTACAATAATCCTTTCAACTCTATGAGTTACACAAGTCCTTACAGTCCAAATGCCAGCAGCCCATATAGCAGTGGTTTTAATTCTCCATCCTCAACCCCAGTACGACCTCCAATAGTCAAACAGCTTATACTTCCTGGAAATTCAGGTAAGGAGAAAACAAAATGGAGTTACTATGACAAGGTGTTTAATTTACTTCCCTACTTCAAAAAATAATTTACTTAATTAGTAATTCAGGTTCATTTTATTTATGAAACTTTTAACTGGATGGAACAGTGGTGGTGAACCTTTTAGAGCTTTCAGTGATACAAACAGCCTGCGTGCCATAGGTTTACCACCACTGGGATAGAGAATCTCCTTGAGGAGCCACTTTGCCCACAGGAGGTATGCCAGGCACTAAGAGCACAAAGATAAGTCAGTGGGTTGTATCCATACAGTTTTCTTTAGTATGTATTTAGAAGCTTTTCAATCCTGTTTAATTAAATGGTGTCGCAAACTTGATTTTTAATTAGTGGATCCTTATTGAGCAGTGTATATCAGTTGTAAAAGCTACAGAGCTAAAAACTGTTTTTTAAAGGCGTTTTAATAAGCTTTGGTAGTACAGTTAAGTAATAGTATAAAGTTATATGTGAATGGCGCCAAAAGAAGGATGGGTCCTGTAAGTGATATAAGTGATTGTTGTGAACTGAGTAATGTTCATTCAGCTCTGGT
The DNA here is from genome assembly GCA_004026905.1 of Hystrix cristata. NCBI lineage: Eukaryota > Metazoa > Chordata > Mammalia > Rodentia > Hystricidae > Hystrix > Hystrix cristata. Next base: position 72,704 of record PVJO010003543.1, on the reverse strand, counting down.
TCTTTGACTGACACTTCCTGTGTAGCTGGCTCTTTTTATAATTTACCCATTCAGTTACTTATATTGCTACTATTGTTATGATTCATTTATACAGCTTTGTTAAAAGTTAAGGTGGTGTTAAACACCTTGAGTTTTTTTTTAACCTAACTCAAAAATCTATGTTCCCTAATGCTCCCTAGTCTAATGACTTTATTGACCCTGTTCTTACTTAATACATAGATTTTTATTTACTACTTCCTTTACCTATGATAGTATCATATTTAAAAGTTTGATCTGCAATGTTTGTTTAAAATAAAGAATTTGACTCAGGTATTCCTTGACCATAATTTTGTGGTACTTATCCTATCTTGTACCCTTCTTTCATTGATAGTATAAATGCATTTATTTTGTGTTCTTGCTCTCCTTATGTGCCTTTCTTGTGGAGCTGACTTACAGTGAAAAATTATGGAAAACAAATGTTTCAGATAAATCTATAGTAGAAATATTTGTGGCAATGTTAGGGTTTTATGATTATTTCTTTAGAAACAATTTAGACACTTTGAGACATACGTATTCTTTATTCCTCTGACCTGTTTTCTGTTTCCTGTTTTGTTTAAAATGATGAAGTACTTTTTAAAATCTAGTTACTCTCTTTACTTTTTTGCTTGCTAAGCAAGCATTCTACCACTGAGGCTAGCCTTGGATTTGTGATCCTCCTGGCTCAGCCTCCAAAGTAGCTGGAATTACAAGTGTGCTCAACCACACCTAGCTTACCTAATTATTTTCTTCATCTCATCTCATCTTTTGTGCTTCACTGCTAAAAGCCGGAACTCCTTGGATCCCCACTAATGATTTGGCCGAAGAATTTTGTAAATGTAACATGTAGGAAAAATTAGCCTAGTATTTTTTTTTTTGGTTTTTTTCTTCAATGTCTAAGGAATCTAATTTTTCTCAAATTAGTTTTGTCACTTAGGAAAAGTAGATGCTTTTTTTTTTTTGTGGCTTTTTAGTCTTTTGAGACAGGGTCTTGCTGTGTAGCTCAGGCTGGCCTTGAACTCGAGGCAATCCTCCTGCCTCTGCCTCCCAAGTGCTGGGATTACAGGCATGTGCTAATGCCAGAATTGGGGAGGAGAAAACATGACATCCTAAATTCATCTGCTTAGATTGATAGTTACATGGACTATGCTCTAAAAGTTGACATCCTCTAACATATATTTGCTTTCTAGGCACTATGTTGGAAGCTTAATTGTTGTACAAGAGTGTGGGTAAATTATATGAAAAGATGTCTGTATTTATGTCATAGTATAGAAAGGAGATTCTGTAGCCCTCTTTTTCCTTAATGAAGTCAATTTCCGATATCAGTGTTTGGGGATTTTATAAACATATGGCAGAATATTAAAACTAAATCAAGGGATACAGTATCTAGTTAATTGTAACAGATGTTTATTCAACTTTTATCTTACCAAAATTTGAATTTTTTTTCTTTTTCTAAGGTAACTTCAAAAGTTCGTCAGACAGAAATCCTCCACTCAGTCCTCAGTCCTCTATAGATAGTGAGTTAAGTGCTTCAGAATTAGATGAAGATTCAATTGGATCCAATTATAAGCTAAATGATGTAACTGATGTACAGATTCTAGCCCGGATGCAAGAAGAAAGTAAGTATTTCAATTATTAAAAAAGTTGGAATTTTTCACTACTGCATATATTTGGTGTATATGTTAAACATGTCTTAAAGTGTTGTGGGAATAGTAATGTAGTGAAAGCAAGAAATGTTGAAATGAGCAGTTCAGAGTCTTATTCAACATGCACTTGTTTGTTCATTTACCTGCTTTCACAGTCCATTTCACACAGGGCAGTTTTGCTATATGAGAGGGAAAGAACAACATTGTGCTTAGCTTCTGTGGCTGTATCTGTACCCTGTGTGTCACTTTGTTTTGGCACTCAGTAGTGTAATTATTACTCTGTGTAAATCAGTGTTTCTTAACCTCTTTTTTAATGCTTTCCTAAAGAGCCTTTCTATTTTTTTATCTACCCCTCCCCCATGAAGTTTTAATATGACAGTTATTCTTTAAATATTGCAAATTAATACATTTTAAGAGTTTTTTCATACTTGAGGTATTTTTGCCTTCTTGGTGGCAAACCTCACCTCCCTTACAAATGTACAAATATAAAAAAGACCCTTATGAGAAAATTGAAATTGTGACATTAAATTAAATAAAGCACATGATGCTGCTGTGTAGCATGGTTCTTAAAACTTTCTAGAACACTGTCATCTTTGAGATTCCAATAAAAATGATTGCTTCTGTCATCTCTAAAGAATACATAGGCACAAAATTTTTTGTACCTTTTGGGGGGAATTCATGAATGTTCTGACCCTTATTTGAATGTGAGATGGTGGTGGTGGTTTTCTTACTTATGCATTTTATTTATTTATTTATTTATTTATTTATTTATTTTTGGATTTGGGGGATTGAACTTAGGACCTTGCGCTTACTAGGCAAGTGCTTTACCACTTACACTAAATCTTCAACCCAGCCTGTGCATTTTATTATAAGATGCTGTACACTATGTTATGAAGTAAAAAAATGTTTCTAAAGTGATCCTTTAACCTTTTCAGTGAAAAAAATTCTCAAAATACACATTTTAGAGTCTTGACAATTGGCTGAGAGTAATGGAACATTGTTAAAATGTGGTTCAAAAACTTCCCATTGTCTTTGTGCATAATAGTCCTTTCTTTATATAGTAGGCTTTATCAAACTGTAACATTTAAGAAACTGCAGCATGTTTCTTACTCTGCTGATTCACTCCCCATTTAAAGGCCACTTCCCCTAGACAGACAGGAGAAAGACTTAATGCTTTATTTCTTGTTATACTTGAAAATGGATGATATGGCCTGTCTTTCTTCTCTAATTTTATTTAACTTCACTGATTCTGTGATATGAAAGGGAGGGGGAAAATAAAGAATGTTGTTTAAGTCTTTGCTACAGAATATATTCACTCATTTCTTCTTTAAACTCTGACTTTTAGGTCCCAGGATTTTGTTAAAAGCCCAAACTATTTAACTTTCATCTTGTGTTTTAGTCAATAATAGAAACTTTAGCCTCATTGTAGGTTAGTAATCCTTCCTAAGCCATTCGTATGCATGAGTATTTTTTTCTTGGTGAATTAAAAGATGGGAAATATATGGGATTCGAACTTGAAAATGACACACACCTTCTTTTAAGAGATGATTTTCTTTTTTACAACATAATTCTTTCAAGATTTTTGCAACAATTAGAAATGCAAAATTGTGTGCTCAGGCTTTTGCCTGATCAAGCTCCCTCATTTTTAAAATAAGAAATGCAAAACCCCTATAGGGATCGTAATCAGCTCTTTAGGAACCTCTTGTTTATGAAGAGGCTACATTGGTATCTAGATTTTCTTTTCTGAAACAGTGCTGTTTTACAGGCCTATTGTCTTTTGTTAGATGACATTAGTGCCATATTTGCTATAACTGGACACTAAGTAACTCTAAGTTACTGTTGTGGTTCCCAACCCTGACTGAAGGGCTAAATGGACCCAGGAATTTTTAGTGATTTTTGTTTGGTTTCACAGGACTGGGAGAACCCAAGTCCTCATCCATGCCAGGCATATACTCTACCAGTGAGCTACGTCTCCAGGAATTGATAGTTTTCAAGATACCCAGGGAGGATACTAGTCTACTAATTTGTGGAACCTTGTTGATAGCACTTCTGCATATAAATATATGATTTAAAGCTTTGAATACTGCTCTATAATATCCTTTGTCCTGGATTGTCAATAGTTAACAGGACTTGCTCAAAATATTATCCAGATTTTATTTTTGTTGTTGTTGTTATTGTTGTTACAGTTTTAATCTAAGGGTTACATATCCAAGAAGTTTATTTGCTCACTGATGTACTCTGTTCCTTTAATATTGGTCTCAAATCTGTATTGCTGTCTTTAGCAGTAGAAATGCTTTTGTATTTATGACCGTACTTTGTAATTTAGATTTTAGATTCAAGAATACCTTGAAATTGTGCGAAAGTTTATAGATTTTTGTTCAGCTTTAAAATAATCTTCAGATCCAATTTTTGCATCCCTGTGTGAGAGAATATTTAAAAGCAGAAGCAGAGTTTTCCTTTACATTTAATACCCTACTTGAATTTTGCAGTGGTAATCTTTGTTTTTAAGTTTTAAAAATATTTGTGTTTGAAAATACAAAGAAATAACACACTCATTGTTGCCAGGTCTTCGGCAAGAATATGCAGCCACCACATCTCGGCGCAGTTCTGGCTCATCTTGCAATTCTACAAGACGGGGTACATTTAGTGATCAGGAACTTGATGCACAAAGTTTAGATGATGAAGATGACAACATGCATCATGCAGTATACCCTGCTGTTAACAGGTTTTCACCATCACCACGCAATTCACCTCGACCATCACCTAAGCAGTCACCCAGAAATTCACCTCGTTCACGGTCTCCAGCTCGGGGAATAGAATATAGCAGAGTGTCCCCACAGCCTATGATTAGCCGCTTGCAGCAACCTCGCCTTTCACTCCAAGGTCATCCCGCAGATTTGCAGACAAGCAATGTTAAAAATGAAGGTAAAACATGGTAGATTTTATAGCAAGAATATTTTTGGAAAAAATTGGCCTTCATATTTCAGTATGAAAGGAATACAGGTTTGCCAAGGTTTTGTATTGTAGATAAGTAGTCTAGACAAGTTTACCATTTTATTAATAGTTTAATCGATTCAGAAATAAAAGAGGAAGTGAATTTAACTTGATTAGATTACTTTTGCTTTAATTTATTAATGAAGTAACTTGATTTAGATTTAAATATGTAGTTCATAGTTGTCTTTTAAGGGTCTCTTACTGTACCTATTAATGAACTCTGGGTTTTCGTTTTGTTTTGTTTTTTTAGTATTTCATGTTTTTCTCCTTTATAATATGTAGAATGTTTAATTTTGTTTTTGAATACTATGGTATTTTGATTCTTTCTCTGCCTGAAAGAATGGTTTGCGTTTTTAATTAAAATTGTATTATTGCAGAAAAACTAAGACGCAGTCTTCCAAACCTGTCCCGAACATCTAATACACAAGTTGACTCAGTGAAAAGCAGTAGAAGTGACTCAAACTTTCAAGTGCCAAATGGAGGAATACCTCGTATCCAACCTCAGGCTTCAGCCAGTAAGTATTTTTCTTATACTTCGAGGTATCAATTAATTAACAGCAAATGAAAATTACAGATATTTATTTCTATCTGAACAACTGTGTTAAACTGTTGTAATAAGACACTCATACTATATTTAAATTTCAATGTGTCCCTCTAAAAATACCCAATTCTCTTAGGAAATATAAGTGTATGAAACTTTGTTCTGTACAGAATTTTAAAATATGCTAGGTCTATTTTGAACAAAGATAATTTCAGGTTTTACTTACAAAAATTGGAAGTAGAAGTTGTAACCAGAATACTATCCAAAATACCCATTTTCTTTTAAAATATCTAGAGCAAGGATTGTAGCTCAGTGGTAGAATGCTTGTGAAGCATGTATAAGGCCTAGGTTTGATCCCTAGCACCCCTAAAAAGTATATCTAAAAGTTTATAATTATATATTCTAGAGTACATTATAATAAAGCAATTCATTGGTCAAATTTGTAGTACTCAGTCTGTATCATAGATTTTTGGTAGCTTTTCTTTCTAAAACAAAAATATTACTGTGAGGATTTAAATAATGTTACTTTCTTTCTGTGTCCTCTGATAGAAAATTTAGGGGCTTGATTTATTTGTGTCTGCTTTGAAAAATATAATATTTAATCATGGTAAAGTCAGATGAATTCATATTTATAATCTTATTAGCGATGAAACTATGAGATAAATTGCCAGATACCATCATTTTTTAAGACTTGATCAGTATTTCTCTATTTAATTTATGTTTAGAAAATAAATAGAGTTAAAACTAAACTCAAGCAGAGGAAATGAATTTTGGAAGTATTAAAAGAAATATCTGTAGATTTTAATTTTTATTTTTGATGATTGGATGGATACTAACCCATGAATGTGACAAGTCTTCCTAAATGGTTTTTATGTAATGCTTTTTTTTCAATTGTTACTTTTTAACAACTATTTGAGTTATTTTATGACAAGTAGTATGTTAAATAAATATAGGCATTTCTATTAGAGCACAACATATGCATTCCTTAAAAGCCCCACATTCTGCCATGTTGCACATTAAAAATGATAGAATTTGGTGGAAAGCAATAATCCTGGAATTTAAACTTAATACCCAAGCAGCTTTCTTACTAGGACATTAATAAAAACAATGATGATTCTGTAAAAATGCTAGAACAACTAAAAACATGTTGTCCTTAGTGAATGAAATAAATATTCCAGCAAATATAGGACTTCATTTTTTTAAAAAAGAGTTTAAACTAACCATGGAAAGAAAAGTTGAGACTGATGAATTAAGGAGCTATATGTACATAAACAGATCAGAGAGAATTATGCAATACAAAGTTCTAAGACAAACTAGCCAAGCTAAACAAAAAAAGAAGCTATACAGGAGTAGATGGGCATTCTCTACATTACTGTATACTGCAAGGTGATTAAAAAGGAATTGAACATTTCCAGAAATTATTGCTTTTTACTGCGGATGGATGTGAGCATGTAATTGAACCAATTTTAAATGAGTAATTACAGTTATTTCTGTAATTGTATAAGTACCGAGTACACATCTCTTGTCTCTCAGTTCACGTGGGACCTATACTTGGACTGTTGGGCACAAAACATGCACATTCACTCAGATCTTTGTATCATTTTGCCATCAGTGGTTAACTGGTAACTGTGATGTCTTCCTTCTTGTCTTCAAGGCTGTGAAGAAGTGATACAAACATGAGACTATTGACTGGTGTGTTTATTTATAAGTCATTTATTAGGTAACAAAATTTTGAAAATACCTAATTATTTTTTAATTCCTTTCCAGTCTTCTTTGGCTCTATAATTTAGCCGACTTCGTTACTTTTTATTAAGCTGCTGTCACTTAGTGGCTCAGAAATCAACAGGCTAAGGCTGGAGTTGTAACGTAGTGGTAGAGTGCATGCCAAACTGTGTGAGAGCCCTGGGTTTGATTCACAGGACCGTCAAAAAAATTAACAGCCTATCTGAAAATACACTTGAATCCAAGTAGTTTCTGTAGTATAGTGACAAATCTACTTTATTTACCATTGCATATGATATTTGTATTACAGAAATTCACATTATGCTGTATTTACATACATAATCTATTTAATCCTCAGAACAAATTTATGATGGAGGTACAATTATTAACATGTTTTAAAAGTTAGAAATCAAAGCTTCAACTAGTTAATATCTGTGGTTATGCATCTTATAAGTGACAAGTTAGGGTTCAAGCCATGGTGATCCAGCTTGGCAGTCCAAGTTGACCTACACATCCATGATTTAGTACAAAGGTATATAAAAATTAGCCAGCTATGTCATTTCTATGTTTTCTAAGGTTTAAAATGGTAAAATTTGAAGCACTATGGAAAATTACCCAGAGATTTATATACCTCATTTATTCTGCTGAATATATGCCAAAACATGTTTTCATACCAAATTAAATTATAAACTTAGCATTTCATGTCTTGTGGAATTGATACTGTGAATTGTTAAGAAGGCCATTATCATACTCATTATAGTACCATAAAAAGTATAGAATATACAAATTCATAAAATTTATAAAATGAAATTAAAGATAGAATTTGAACTCTCTTATCTCTGAAGTGGTAGGTGGTAGGTTTTCACCTCTAAAGACTCAAGCATGATGATCATGAGTTCAAGGCCAGTCTGGGCAACTCAACAACTTAGCAAGACCCTGTCTCAAAATAAAAAATTTTAAAAAGTGCTGAGGGTATAGCTCGGTGTGAAGACCTTCAGTTCAATTCTCAGTAACAAAACAAAACAAAAAAGTTAACATTAATTTAGTGTTCCCTTTTCCTATTCCCTGGGGTTTTCCCTCCAGTATACTCAGCTGATACAAATACAAAACACATAATGTTAACCCAAAAGAAAGAGGATTTTAAATCATTAAGAAGATTAATAAAACTTGTGTATAAGCTGTGCTCTTTTTTTTTTAATCATCTATACAGATAGTCCAAAACAAGATTTGTACTTTGCTTCCAAAGGTGTTTTGTCTTTGATAAAACCAGCTATCATTCTGTATCTTTTTACCTCATTCCATTATTGTCAGTACCACTCTTAGGGTTTTTGCCTCATTCCCTCATACATGCTCTTTATTTGAACTATTCTAGCATCTCAAACTTAATGGCAGTGTAAAATAATTCTTGACGAAAGTGTAAGAGAAGTGAAAAGTTGGGATCCTTGCATACAAATGTTAATAGAAAAATGTTTTGGTTATATATTCAACTTTATGATAATTACTTGCCTTCTTCCAGGGGTAAAATTGTTGTATATAATCATCTACTGATTTTTTCTGTAGATGAATTATTTTCTCTTTTACTTCAGAAGTTATAATGATATGTTAATCACTAATTTACTGTTTTGTGGAAAATAGTATATAGTTTTATGAAGTTGTGTAAAATAATTGAGTGAAGCATAGGTGGAAAAGCTAACGTACCATCCTTTTTTTAATTATATATACTTGTTCATTTTTATATTTGTAGCTTTAGTAAATCTTATTTATAATTTAAAATGTCACAAATATATTTGTTTTAATATATAATTCACTATTTTCAAAAATATATTTAGAAAGTAGAAAATCTAGAATATTATCAAGCTTAGAATTTAGTTTACTTTATGAAAATATTGAAATATTTTTGTTTAAAGTTAATACAGCATTAAGCAAAATTTATGTTTTTCCTGGAATTCTACGTAAATCTTTTATACACAAAAATATGTGTTCAAATATCTTTTAATTAGTATGTACATTATTTTCATAATAGCCTTTTAATGTGATATATAATTATATTCAAATATAATAGCAAGTTTCATACATTTTATACAATGGATTGGTATTTTGTATCTTCTGTATAAGCTTCTGTTATTAGTATAATAGATGTTGCATTTTGTTTTCTTTTAAGTATTTATTTTTCCAGCTATAAGTGGTAAAGCTTTGGTTCTTTCTTGCTGGTCTGCATGAAGCTAACTTTGCAACGTTGCTTATTTCTACCTTCAGGACCACTTCTTTTGCCTTGTTACTATGCCAATCACTATTTTTATATGCTTATTTGCTGTGGCTGCATTATTGTGGATGCTGGCTTTCACAAGCATTTTACGAGTACTATGAGAGTTCTAATACATTTTCAACTTGTATTATCAATTTTCAACTTTTATATTTGGAAAATGTAACTTAAAAAGCTTAAGAAAACCAGAGCATTGTAGAGGTCATGGATTCAGCTCATGTTCTTAGTTTCTTCTGTTAAGGAAAAGTTCATCAGAAGTAGAGTTTTTCAAAAGACTACTAGATCACAGACTTAATAGAAAGTTTTAGTGTTCTGAAAAATATAGGATTTATTGGCTCATAAATAAAGGAAGGGAGAAAACCCCAAGACAATTTGCTGATTTAAAAAAATATGCTAATTTTGGTTAGTATTTTAAAGTGTTTAAGTGCTTCCATGGAGGCGGGTGTGGTGGTGCACACCTGTAATCCCATTACTCAGGAGGTTGAGACTAGAGAATCACCACAAGTTTGAGGCCAGCCTGGACTATATAGTGAGTTCAAGACCAGCCTGGACCAGATAGTGAGAAACCCTGTCTCAAAAAAAAGAAAAGAAAAAGAAAAAAAAACCTTTCACATGTATTAACTCGTTTGAACATTACAAATATCCATTTATTTTTATAGAAAAGGAGCAGAGATCCATACAAATCTATATGAATTATGAAAAGTTGTATAACTAGAAAAGTGTCATAACTAAGACCAAATTACTCCTTCCTCCCCGAGATTCCTGATTTCCTCTCCATCACTGTTTGGATTACATCATAATGACCTGATTGCGAACGAGTAGCCATTTTGAGAAACATTCGTGGATGACTTTGTTGGAGCTTGGTTTGAGATTAGACCCAGAGAAAATGCTCAGAGGAGCCATATTCCCCTTGGAAGGAGGAAAGTATCTGGTGCGAACTACTTGGAAGCCCAGAATGAAGGAATTTCATTCTAGATTTTGCTGACTACTAAAACACTAAAAGGTTACACATGAATTTTACATAATTAAGAAACATTGATTGAAATCATGTTACATATTATTAACTATAGTAGATTAAGAATGAGTAAAGTAGTTATAGAATGTCAGTTAAAGAATATGTTGTACAGTGCTGGTGAGTCAGTAATTACAAGGAGATTTTATCATTGTTTTTGGCCTTTACCCCTGAACACTTTGATTGAATAGCCCTTGGGTGCAGACCTGGAATCTTGTTTTTCAGAAGTATCTCAGTTATTTTGGAGGGATATCTAAGTTTGAGAACCACTTATTTGGACCTCAACTTTGAAAGACCTTGAATGCTTGGTTTAGATCTCTAGATTTTGTCCAGCAGTCAATAACTTAGGTGTTCCTTAATTATTCAGTGGAAATTATTGTGTGTGTGTGTGTGTGTGTTGTGGCCCCAGCATTGCTAATATAAATGTAAGACAGCTGGTGCTTTCCAATAGCAGCAGATGATAGGCAGGAACTTCTTTAGGAGTACAGGAAAGGTACCCAGCAGTATGAAGAGTTTTCAGGAAAGATACTGAAAGATACCTCAGCCAGCTCGGCAGGAGCTTATGTGCATTGCCAAATGCAGAGCGATGTATAGATATTCCCAACAGGGGCTCCACTTACGAAGAATCTCCAGGGTGGCAACCTGATGACTGAAGTGCAGGGTACAGGATGTGTTGAGAGGTAGGAGCAGTGATAAGGGGATGAGAAGTACAAGTAGGGAATAAACCAAAAGTTTTTAAATAGCATAATAAGGAATTTGAATTTCAGCCTGTAGGTATAAGGAGCTGTGATGGGCTTTTAATGAAAATTCCTTCTTAGAAGTCTCATTCTGATATCACTGTGGAGGATGAACTGAAATGAGACACTAGACTCACTCAGGAGGTTGTTGCATAATCTGGGTGAGAAGTGAAGACTTGAAAAAAGGCAGTGGGAATAGAGTAATGTGGGTGATTTTTTTTTTAAATAAGTGGACGATACATGATATGGTGACACTGAGAAAATTGGTGGAGTATGACAGAGTATCAAAAGATGACTGAACGAGATTGTGAGCCATAAAAGGTTTTAAACAAAATATTGTGGGTAGGAAAACCCAGGGGTATTTTACCTAGCAGAAACTAACATTCATTAATAGAAGTTTATACTTAACATTAGTCATTAGCACCTGGAGATTATTTTAATGTCTCCTCTCTATGACAAAACCTTGTTTAGTAATAATAATGCAATGAAATGAGATAAAGTAATAATGACCAGGAAGAAAGGCCAACAGTGAAAATATTTTTGTTGAACTTTATATTTTTAACTGTCAGTAAAAAATAATTAAATCAATACTACAGTACAAAAAGAAAAAAATGTGATGTTAAATTACATTGCTCTTTTTATAAGAATCAGTGCTTGGGACCACAGGCTATTAAAAAGCTTTTGCAGAGCAAAAGAAATCACCAATAGAGTAGGGCGAAAACCCACAGACTGGGAAAAAATTTTTGCTAGCTATCCATCAGACAAAGGTCTAACATCTAGAATGTACAAAGAACTCAAAAAAATTAAACCTCCCAAATTTAAAGACCCAATCCAAAAATGGGCACCTGAAATGAATAAACATTTCTCAGACAAAGAAATAAAAATGACAAATAAATATATGAAGAAATGTTCAACATCACTAGTCACTCGAGAGATGCAAATCAAAACAACGTTAAGATTCCACCTCACTCCAGAAAGAATCGCATATATGGAAAAATCAACCAATAACAAATGCTGGCGGGGCTGTGGGGAAAAAAGGAACCCTCCTCCACTGTTGGTGGGAATGTAGACTGGTCCAGCCACTGTGGAAATCAATATGGAGATTCCTCAAAAAACTACAACTGGAGGTTCCATTTGACCCAGCTATTCTCCTACTGGGGATCTTCCCAGAAGAATTAAAATCGTCATACCACAAGGACGTGTGCACCACCATGTTCATAGCAACACAATTTGTAATAGCTAAGTCTTGGAAACAACCTAAATGCCCAACAACCAACGAATGGCTAAAGAAAATGTGGTTTTTCTACACAATGGAGTACTACACTGTCATAAAAAGGATAAACTAGAGTCATTCATATATAAATGGATGTTCCTTGAGAACATACTTTTAAGTGAAATAAATCAGACACTCATGAGTACACATCAAATTATTTCTCTGATATGAGAAACCATAACTGTAAATAAAGAGGTGTAATAGATATTATATAAAAGGAGGATGGTGTGCAGAGGAGAGGAGTACTAGAAGGAAAGAAGGGGAAAAGCACAAAGGCAACAGGGGAAAGAGAGAGGAAAGGGAAAATATGGAAAAGGATGAATGAACCTGCTGTAAATAGGGAGGGAGGGAGGGAGCAGAGGGGAGGGATGGGGGGGAGAACCAAGATGCATCATGTATAGGTACAGAATAAATGTAATGAATGTGACCATTGTATGTAGAATGTACCAATACATGTTCTTGGTCTAAAATTAAAAAAATTACATTGATCTTTTTATAAATAAGGAAAAATATGTTTACATATTGATCTGTCAGTAATGAAATCACTTCAGCTTCTAAAAAATTATCAGTAAATATCTTCAGAATTTATATTCTTTGAATATTGAGGCTCAACACACTAGCCAGATTTATTAGTCTGTACTTACTCATATTTGATGAAAAAACACTGTTTATAATTTTGAACGGTTTTTTTTTTTTCTCACAAAGCAACTGATATGCAAACATGGAAAAACTTTAGCATCAGGATAAATTAGAAGGTTTAGAAATCCTATTTTTTACAGTAAACTCTTAAAATTTGCCATTCTGTCCAAGCCATTGCCTTGAGGAAGGTCAAATCTAATGATATTAAATGCCTTCCCAGTTGAAAAATTTTAAACACAAGCTCAGAGTTACATATAATGACAGAAATAAGGTAACTCACATTCTTTCTCATTGACTTTACGGTCATTGTACCATCGTTGTTATTTCTAATAAATCTAAACTTACTAATACAGTGTAGTGTGGGAGGCACACATTCTGCTGAAGTTATCTTGTGTTATTCCAGACTACTGTGCAAGTCACTTTTGTAAGAAAGGTGCATCTGAACCCACATTATTACTGGGAGTTCTCCTAATTCACTTTCATATGAAATACAGTGTTTATTAAGGAACAGATAATAAAATGTATTAATTTAAAGTTTATGTGATGTTGTTAAAAGACAGTAGTAGCTGCAGCTATTGCTTATAATAGACCAATAAACTATTGGAGGGTTTTTTTTTCTCTGACATTATTGCAGGAGCACTATAATAGAATAAGGAAGGAGCTGGTTTTATATTGTTTCTAAATTCTCCACAGACAGTTCCTGCATTTGGTAGGGTCAGCTCTTTCATCAGCCTTCCCCTGAGGTACATGAGTAGAATGGAAAGGATCATATGTAGGGAGCTCCTAAAGAACATTGTCCTAATCAAAATAGGATGATGACAGTCTGAGTTAGGTACTTAGAAGACAATGAAAATGTAAAGGAAGGGATAGATGTAAGAAACGACAAGAGGTGAATAAATAGAATTTAAGAAGATTTTGAGCTAGAACAATTTGGAAAATCATGTCATATGTTTGCCAGAAATAGGTTTTAGAAGGGCTGGTTTGTGGAGGAAAACTTTAGCCTAAATAATGGTAGCATTAAAGAATTGTTTTTTAGTAGCATCTTTGCTTTTCACAGTGGTCTTGCTAATTTGGAATTATATAAATATTAATAGAGAAAAACAAAGCAAATTTTAAACCATAAACATTTTCAAACAGCTAATACATTCTATTAATTTAGAAAGCTTTGGAGAATTTCACTTAAACAAGTGTACTTTGTTATTTAAAAAATGATTTTGTCTTTAGGAAACTGACTGATGAAAGGATAATTCAATAAACATTTTGTTCTCGTTTGATCAACATTGTGTGACAATGTGGTATTTTGTGCACATCATTCATTTCATTCTATTTCTGTCAGGTCAGTTTCCCCACTTCTGTATTTAACTGAGTCTTTGAGTTTTCAGTGGAGTTTTCCTTTGTCTGTAGATGCTATAGTTGTGGTATCACCATGAAATTTGAGGGATAACAGAGTCTATTGGAGTCACCATAGCCGTTCAAGTAGAATTTTTCTATTAAGCCTTCATTAAATTTTTGTATTGACCGGTAGATACAGTAGCTTGCAGGGATATGTTCAGTTGGTCTCCTTCTGCCTTCATTTATAACTGAGCCTACTTTCTTTTCTTGAAACATACTAGGCATGCTCCAATCTCAGTGTTCTTTACAATTGCTTTTTCCACACTCTAGAACGCTTTTTCTAGATGGGTACATGGCTCATTCCCACTTTTCCTTCAAATCTTTGTGCATATGTCATCTTAGGGAAATCTTTCCTGATCACCCACCCTACTTAGAACTGCAATTTAAATCTCCTATTTCTTGTCCCTGTTTCCTACTTAATTTTTCTCCTTAAGGCTATTACCATCTGGAAGACCATATATTTTACTACTTTGTTTATGTCTGTCTCCACTTTCCTAGAATATTAATTCTGTAAGAATAAGGACTGTGTCTATATCTAGTTGGCTGCTAAAACCATTGGACCCAAAACAATACCTGAAATTAAGTACTTACTCAACTATTTAAATAAATGAAAGCAAGGATGAATGGATGGATGGATGGATAGATGGATAGAAATAAGAATGAATGGAATAAGATGTGTGAATAAATATGTAGATGAAAAGTATCAACAATAATATCCTATAATTTTATGAGATAGATAAAAGGTACAGAAATTTTTGGTAGTCTGCCTGACAATATTTGAGTTAAGCGGGCATCAAACATTATTTATGAAATATGTTTGGAGTGATGTAAAATTGAAAGTTAAATAAATTTCTTTTAAAGTTTTTTAGCTGTGAGAAAACAGTTTTTCAGCTTTGATAGAATAAGCCACAGAGGAAACAAGCATTCTTTCCTCTTTTCTTTCTGATGATATATCATGTTTCTCTTTATTACCCTAATGATTATGCCCTGGTTAGTTTTGTAGGGGTGGGATCTCTCTTTTTGTTTCATTGTATGTAAATCATAGAAGTGTATGAAGTCTGACTCTCCAGGAAATAGAATGATATTTTAGAGCTATTTTAATAAGTGACTACACTGGTTTGTGTGGTCTCTGAAAATTGGAGCCATAATAACTATAAATTGGAGAAGTTGGAACCGTTTTAACTCTAAGCAGCCCTGGGCTACATCTTAATGCCAATTTTGGAGTTTCAATGTAGTTGATAGATGAGAAGTTTGGAAGGAAGTTTAGCATTCCTCATTTATCACAGTAAAAGGCAGATTCTGTGACTCATCTGAACCCCTTAATCCATAACGCACAAGCACATGCAGACGCACCTACCTTGCCCTGTGCATACGTGTGTGCACAATCTAGATATGGTGCTACCCAGACTCTGAGGCCCAGAACAGTTGGATTCCACAGCAGAACAATATTGAACATATTAAAGCCAGTAAATTGGAACTTCCTGAGGACTTGCCAAGTTCTGAGTTTTCTTCTCCTTTTTGAGTATGGGATTACTGTTTCATTTTAGGGCAGTTCATCTAACAATTTCTGCTTTGCCAAAATGCGCTTTTTTGCATTGAACAGTACTGCATTTATTTTATTCTGTACTCTGTGCTTGTGTTTATCATGTCTTTGTATTGTGTTCTTTGCATCCTGTAGCATGTTTGCTGGTGGTCTGTTTTCTCTTTGATATTTCAACCAATTGACATATTAGAGATGTTTTCATCTTCAAAGAAACTAGTTCTTAAAGTATGCACTATGCACTAAGATTTCCATTCCCTTTCTTTTCCAACTGAATGCACTAAGCATCACTTTAAAATTCCTCTGCTTCTAGGATTTTCTAACATATTTTCACCTTATGGTGTCTGCTTCTTGATAAATTTTAAAGTTGTCTTAAAATACTCAAGTTTACAGAAGCTATAGCCTTTATCTTGTACTTCCAGGCAGATATTACAGTTCCTTATTTTTCAACAGCTTCGCAAAGGCTGAAAAATTTGCCTCGTACTTCCCTCAAAGCCAAACAGTTGCTTCAAACTCCATCTACAAAAAGAGGTAACTACAGCCTCTTACTAAGTTTAAAATTTCAGCAAACGGTGTAGTTAAATCGTATGCTTCTTGCCATACTCAATCATTGATGTCTATAAGGCACATTTTAGTCTTTTTTCCTAATAAGATCATATGGATTTATTTCTGATACGTGGATAAACGCAGGAGAAACATTTTCTCTGGAGGTATGTATTGAGTTGCTCTTCTGAAAGGAGTATATAATAGAGAATTTATTTTTTAAACCAACCTAAAACTAAGGATCATTGTTTTAACTCACTGTGAGTTAAACCAGTAAGTGTTTTAAAGTGGATCAAATGTCAGACATTCTGTGTTAATGTTTTTTTTTTTCCAGACATCGATTTTGAGTTCACTTATACATGGAATGAAATGGGAACACTTTTGCATTAAAAGATGATTGAAGTTAAAACACAAGTTGTGGTCAGCTGGTATGTTTGAAATGTTTATGGAGTTGGAATTTTTGTAGGAACTGAGTCCTGAAGAAATATAAGACAGACACTAAAGCTATACAGTATTGGTTCCAAGAGACTGAGTGTATGGGTAGGTAGAAGGAAGTAGAATTGTGAGGAAACAGTCTTACGGAAGAGACTAGCAGTAATAAGAATGAGTAGAAGTCACGGAGAAAATAAGTTAAAGCAGATACAGCCAATGAGGAAAAATATTTCCCCATCCAAGACATGTGAGTTTCCTGATAGCTTCACAATTCAGTAAATAGCAAAGATATGTAAGGAGTGTGAAGCAAAGTACAGAGGAAAAGGAAGTTTGCGATTTGATTGTTGAGAAAATGATTTGATTAATATAGTTACTAAAGTACTGTAATAAGTATTTTAGCAAATTCATTATTTTAGGTATTTTAGCAATGATTTAGTGGATTGAATATAATTTAAAGAATTAGAGAGTAAAATCTGAAGGAAAAAGAATAGTCAAATAGAAATGTAGGATGTATGAATGTTTGTTTATTAAATATTAGAAGCTTGACCATAGGCCTCCAATACAGATATCTTTTGGTGCCCTGGCTGGAAAAATAGACTGCACAGATCATTTTCTTTTAATGGCAAAGGAGATGGCTCATGGGGGTCTTTATAGAAAGGGAACCTTACTATCTAATTTACCAAAAAAGGAACATAATTATAATACATTCTTTGGCTCTGCAGTGAACAATATTTACATAGCCATTATAAAATAAACTGATCGGTTTTAACTAACAGTTACAGTATAGCTATATTGGCAGTAAGAAGGACAAGAAGCCGAAATAAGGGACAAGAAAGTTAGATATTGTTTAATGTGTGAGAAAGCCAATTAAAGTATAGAAGTCTAAAAATGATGATTCAAACTGAAAGTATACATCTATCACATAAAGAAAATAGATATAAATAGAATAGAAAACACTAAAAAAGAGTTTGGGATCCAGCAGTCCCACTAATGGGTTTATATTCGGAGGAAGTAAACCAGTATGTTAAAGACTTATCTGTACTCCTGGGTACATTGCAACACTGTTCTCAACAGCTGAGATTTGGCATCAGTCTAGGTGTCCAGCAATGGATGAATCGTTTTTTAATGTGGCGTATATACACAGTGAAATGCTCTTCAGACATTTAAAAGATGAAATCCAGCTAGATGTCATGCATGTCAGTAATTCAGCACTCTGGGAAACTGAGGCAGAAAGATCACAGCCTGGGCAACTTAGTGACTTAGCAAGACCCTGTCTCAAAATAAAAAGTTAAAAAAAATGGGCTGGGAATGTAGTTTAGTGAAAAGGCCCTCAGTTCAATCTCTAGTACCAAGGGGATGGGATGGGGGGTGTGAAATACTATCATTTGTGACGATATTGTTGTAAATATAGTGAGCTAGACACAGGGACAAATAACAGTAATGTATGATCTTGTTCAATATATGGCTTCTTGCTGAATGTGGTGGCATGCACCTGTAATCCAAACACCGGGGGGCGCTGAGGTAGGATGACTGATGTGAGTTTGAGACCAGCCTGGGCTACATAGTGAGTTCAAGGCCAGCGTGGGCCATGTAGTGAGTTCAAGGCAAACTTGAACTGCGAAGTGAGACCCTGTCTTAAACAAACAAACCAAAAAAATGTGGCTTCTCAAAAAGTAGACCTCATAGAAGTAGAACATAAACTAACACTAGTGACCAGAGACCACTCTAGGGAGTAGAAGAAAATGAGGAGATTGGCCAAAAGGTACAAAATTACAGTGGTAGGATGAGTAAGTTCTGGTGTTCTGTTGCACAGTAGGATGACTGTGGCTAATAATAATGTACTGTATATTTCAAAGTAACTGGAATGGTTTTTTAATGCTCTCACCAGAAAGAAATGATAAATATATGAGGTAATAGATATGCTAATTACCCTGATTTGATCATTATACAAAGTACATATAATTGAAACATTGCATTTTGCCCCATAAATACGTATACAGATTTTTTTAAAAGAGTTTTTATGAAATTGTTTGGGTACATTGGGCCTCTGTTTTGAGACATACAGATTTTTTTAGTACTGTATTTCCTTGGCTATGGGTGGAAGGCAGGCAAAAACAGACTAGTGGGCTAAGGGTGTAGATCAGTGGTAGAGTGCTTGCTTCCTAGCATGTGTGAGGCCCTGGGCTCAATCCCTAACACCACACAAAAAATTAAAAACCTAGATAGATAAGCTGGAGGTATCAAAAATTGTGGTATCAAAAACAGGGCAAGAAAAAAAATGTTAAAAATAATAAGTTAATCAGGGCAAGAAATTACTATGCTAAAGGAAAAGAACAGGGAATTTTAAATTTATATAAATCTTGTTGTATTTGTAAGCTGCTTCATAATGTTTTTTTGGAATCAGGTGGGCTTATATAATTTTAAATGTTTACTTTAAGATTTTATGTTGCTGTATTTATTAGGGTAAGAAGACCATAGTTTACGGCTGAATTTTTAAAATTTACCTCTTGGGGGTCACATTATTTTTGTGACTCTGAGCTACCAAACTGCCTACCCTCCGTGGTGAGATGAAAAGACAGCTGAGTTCAATCAGTATGAACTGGGATTTCTCCTTCTCTAGCTGTCTTGTTGAGTTAGTAAAAGGACAGAAGTTTGTGTATGTTGTGTGTTTGGTTTGACTCTTATTCAGTGATCCAGTCTTTTGCCCTATCCCATTTACAATATGGTCATCTTAATTATTTCTTTTGCATACATTTCAAATCTTACTGGTATTTCAATTTTTATATCAATCCTTGTATGTTTTGAAAATTTAAGAGGAGAGGAGAACCCAATTGTATTTGTCCATATTTTTGCTTATTCTATTCTTCCTTTCTGATGTTCCAAGATTCCTTTTTATCGTCTCCTTTGTGATTAAATAAGTTCTTTAGCCATCTATTTGGAGTGGGTTTCCAAGAATATCTTGATCTTTCCTTAATTCTTGAAAGATATTTTCTCAAAGTATAAGATTCTGGGTTAACAGTACTTTTAGCTCTTGAAAAACATTATTCTACTTTTCTTCTGGCCTTTGGGGCTTATGATGACAAATCCACTATCATTTAAACTGATTTCTCCTTATAGGTAAGCTATTTCTCTCCCCTGATGTCAAGATTTTTTTCTTATCTTGAGTTGTCAAAAGCCTGATGTGTCGTGACTTGAATTTCTTTGGATTGTCTTGTCTGATGTTTGCTCAGTTTCTAAAATCTGTGAATTTATGCCCTCTTCTAGATTTGGTGAGTTTCGGCATTTATTTCTCTTAGAGCCCTGTTTTGGCCTTACTCTCTCTTTCCCTTCTAGGAGTCTGATAGTCACGTAAATGTTAGACCTTTTCTTACAGTCTCACAAGTGCTTGCAGCTGTTGGTTTCTCCGTTTTTTTCTATGTTGTTTGGATTATGTTTCCTAGGTTCTCTCTATTCTGCTATTGAGTCCCTCTGTTGAGTTCTTATTTATTATATTTTTCAGTTCTAAAATTTCCATTTGATTTCTCTTTATATTTTTACTTTGTTTGCTGAGATACTTTGTTCTTCAATGCTTCAATTGTGATTGAAATTGCTCATTGAAATTGAAGCAGTTTTATGATGGGTGCTTTTTTTTTGGTTTTTTTTTTTTTTTTGGTGCTGGGGATCGAACTCAGGGCCTTGTGCTTGTAGGCGAGCACTCTAACCACTGAGCTAAATCCCCAGCGATGGGTGCTTTAAAATCTTGTCAGATAATTTGAATATCTCTGTCATCTTGGTGTTGATATCTGTTGATTGTCATTATTAAATTTAATTTAAGATCTTCCTGGCTCTTGATTTTTTTTATTGCAATCTGGTCATTTTTTAATTGTATTAAGAAATTCTGAATCTTCTTTAAACCATCTTTAGATGTCATTCTATGTGTTGGACTGGGGGTAGAGGGCAGTGTAACAAGCGAAAGGGAAGCATCTTATTACTGCCAGATGGGAGAAGCAGCCCATACACTACTTCATGTCTACAGACACTGGGTGGTGGTACAAGTACTGATTCCCCACATGATCTCTCTTCATTGACACTGTGGTGGGGTTGGCCTTATTACCACTGATCATGAAAGGCCTGACTCTGAACGAGGCCTTCACTGACCAACAAAAGTGGAAAAGAAGTGCCTTCTTATTGCCATGGCTGGTGGGGTGGAGGTGGGGCAGTGTGGAAACCCAGGCTCTCTGTAAGATCTCTGCTGACACCGTGGGGTAGAGGTTCACTTCCAATCAGTACATAGGAAAGGCCAGCTCTTTATATGGTGTTCTCGGATACCTCCCTAGGGGAGGGTGTTGGGATGCCTTGTTAATAGCCTCATAAAGTCTAGGCTTCCTGCTGAGCCTTTACTGACATGGATGGAAGTATGGCTACAGTTGGAGTAGAGCAGTTATCACCTAAATGTTTTCTTTCCTAGTTTTTTGGGAAGCCTCTTGATTTGCCATATCCAATGGCTTTTCCAGGTTGTTAACGTCTTCATCTCTTCTAAGATCCATAAAACAAAAAGAAAACCCTGGAAACTTACTACTGTGTTATTCCTTGGGTCCCAAGGTCCCCAGATAGTCTGCCTTCTCTCCACTATACTAAGTGTCATGAGTGTAGTCTACTCTTTACATCAGTCACCAAAAGAAGGATCCTAGGACTTCTTGTTCATTCTGACCCCTTTCCTGTTTACTCTCAAATTCCCAAACTTCCAAAATCCTCTATGGAATCTATGATCCTTTTCCCGGAAACTTCTGTTCTTACTCCTATCTAAAACTTTAATCCCAGTAAAAAGAAAAGCCTAGTCTAAAGACTCCCAACTGGTGAAAGCTAGGACTGAAGATGGCTTCTCTAGAGTTGGTATTGGAAAGATCAAGTCCAGGCCTATCTGTAGGTAGTAACAAAAGAAACTAGAGATGTAGGGCCTCCTTTATTCAGTGAGCCTCCAGGAAGACGGTGAAGCCACGCTGTAGAGACTGGTCTGGCAAAGTAGAAGTGGAAACTTAGTGAATGGAATTAAAACATTTCTGTTGCTACCAGAGGAAAGGGGAAGATAAGAGTATGAAAAGTAAAAAGTTGAAACAAAAACAAAAACAAAATATATGAAAATAATGAGATTTCCAGTCCAGGGGTATTCAGGCTCTTAGGAACATACTGTTTTCTACAAGGGGAAACTGAAACTGTGACAGTTGTTGGGAACCAGGACATGGTTGACTCCAGTCATTATTCTGAACTGTGGCTGTACTTTGGAGCTGCTGTTTTATTCAGGGAGAATTTTAAGTGCAGAATTCGAAGTATTCTCCCACATAACCACCCGCACAATGAAGACATAGAACACTTCTGTAATCTCAGAAAGCTCCTTTATACTCATTTCTCCTTCAGTCTTCCAGACCTCCTGTAAATATCTGGCCTGCTTTCTGTTACTATAAGTTAGATTTGTCATTTCTAGAAATTGATATAAATGCATTTCTGCAGTGTGTATGGTTTTGTGTCTGGTACTTCATTCAGCATAATTTTTTAGGTGTATATATACATATATATAAATATATATAAAATATAAATATGGAAATGACTGTTTTGCTGTTGAGATAATGTATACTCTTTCTTCCTTTCATAGTTAAGTTTTTTTTAAGAAAAGTTAAATACTCTTCAAATGTGGTGGTATGTATGTGATTCTTTGAACCACTGTGATAAAAGATACCGACCAGAGTTATTCCTGATGCCAGAGCCCCAGAGCTGGGTCTTACCTTGTTCTTTCCCAAGCTTCAGATATGTGCTCACTGAAGGGGGTGGGGGTGAGCCGAATTATACAGCCTCAGGCAGAAAACTCCAAAGACACCGAACTCAGTTTACACACAAACACAGAGGAACAGGGGCCCAGGGATCTCAGGAACTGCCTTGAGGCAGCAGCAAGACTGTGACTGTATGGGTCATTCAGGTCCAGCCAGCAGCCCTTCCCTCAGACACAGCCAGGTCACCAGTGATAGTTACAAAGTGTGGGATAAGGACAGGAGCTGTAAGAGGACATGAGCAGGGACAACAGCAAGCTGGGGAACCTGATCATCCTGTGCTGTGTTGGGAATTTAGAGAAGTGATAGCTTATCCCTGGAGAGCTGCAGCAGACCCTGAGTGGCACGTAGACCACGAGGGTGCTTACAGGCAAATGTGGAACAAGGCAGTCTGCTTTGGACTGGGCAGGGAGACTGGTCCTAGCTGCCCCTTCTCTGGAGCCTCCATTCGGTTATCTGGGTTCAGGTTGCTGACAGTGCTTAGTCTTTGCCACATAGGTCCTGCAACACATCTTGCCTTCTTCAGAGTGGCTGCCAAAGCCTTGTGCATTTCCTTAAAATGAGCCCTGGCTTCTTCCATACCCATCAAACACCTGGGCGAGCCAGATTAAGGGGCAGGGACACACTGGGGATAGGGCCGTGCTCAGTGCCTACTCCCACCTTCTCCTCCCTCTGCCACAGCTTGTGCCTGTCAACAGCTGACCCCTGGTGAAGTGCATGTCCTCTGTTGGACATGGCAGGGGAGTGACAGGCCTGGACAAGCAGGAAGTAGCCCTCAGGAGGCAGAGGGGAATTCCCCAGGCTAGCTGTTGCCTGAGGGACTGAACTGTCAAGTGATTCAGACCATCATTTCTGACCATGTAATATAAATAAATCAGAGTCCAAATGTTTCACGTGGTCCTGAAACAGACTTTTCAGACACTCTCAAAGAATAGTACAGCAATAGACTATTCCTGGCCCAAAATCTCCCCTGGGGGTCACCACATGCAGCATAATTTTTGAGGCTCATCTTCATGCATATCAGTAGTTTATTCTTTTTTTATTGCTGGCTGATACTCTGTTGTATGGATGTGCCATACAACAGCATGGATATTTGTTTATCCATTCACCTTCCAGTGGAGAGGGGAGGTTTGTTCAGTTTTTAGCCATTATTAATAAAGTTGACTACAAGTCTTTGTGTGGACATGTGCTTTCATTGGGTTGTCATACATTTTCATTTTTCTTTGAAAATAGAATCACTGGATCCTTTTTAAATATATGTTTAATTTTATAGGAAACTACTGAATTGTTTTTCCAAAGTCTGGTATACCATTTTACGTTCTCTGTCGACGATGTACGGCAGGTCTTTCTTTCTACATGCTCAACAACATTTGTCATGAGGTTTTTTTGGTTTTGTTTTGTTTTGTTTTGTTGGTACTGAGGATTGAACCTGGGGCTTTCATACTAGGCTAAATCTCCAGCCCTTTTTAAAAAATTTTTAAAATTTTGAGGCAGCCGTGCTCAAACTTGTGATCCTCTTGCTACAGCCTCCCAGAATGCTGGGATTACCAGGATGTGCCACTGTACCCAAAAAGTCTGTCGATTTCTAGCTGTTCTCAGTAGATGTGAAATAATATCTTAAGTCCATTTTGTGCTGCTGTAACAGAATACCTGAGACTAGGTTTTATGTAAGTGTGTATTTATGTTATAATTATATATGTGTATATGTTTAATTTTTATAGATGCCTTTTATTAGTTTGAGGAAATTTGATTACTGATTCCAATTGTTTATTTTAGATCTATTCAGAGTTTGTTTCTTATGTCAATTGTTTTTATTAGTACATGTTTGCAGTACATAGTGATGACATTCATTAAGGAGAGTTGGTATATATATATATATATATATATATATATCACATCTTAGTTCTTTTCACATCCCCTTCTGGTAATTTATAAAGAATAGAAATTTATTCTCTCACAGTTCTGAAGGCTGGGAAGTCCAAGATCAAGGTGCCGACATCTGATGTTGGCCTTCTTACTGTGTCCTCACATGGTGGAAAGGAGAAGGACAAGAAAGGAATTATTTGTCTTCATATGACAGTGAAGTAGAAAGAACTCAGTCTAAACAGCTTTTATTAATACCATTAATCCATTCATGAATGCAGAGTTCTTATGACCTACCACCATATAAAAGGCATTTATTGCATTAGGGATTAAGTTTCCGACACATGAATTTTGAGGTGCACACTGGGACTATGGTAGATAGTTTACTCTGGTTTTAATTTGCATTTCTTAATGATTAATGATGTTCAGTATCTTTTCATTTTATTGAGTCTACATGTAGGAGTTAAATTTTCTTTGCCTGTTTTTATACTGGTTTTTCTTATTACTGAGTTGTAAGAGTTCTGTGTCTTCTGAATTAAATATAAAGTCTTTCATCATCAAATACATGTGTTGCAAAATTTCCTCTAGGTTTATGTCTCAATCATTTTCCTAGGGGTTATTTTACTTGTTAATTTTGATCAGATCTGATGTATAACTGTTTTTTCTTAACAATCAGTACTTTTTGATACCTGCCTGTTGCGATTTATATCTCGATATCTCTCAAGAACCTTATGCAATCATAGGTGAAGCTTTTCAAAGGTGACTAGATTATGGGGGCAGTATAGCTGACCTGCTGTTAGGAGGTGGGGTCTGGTCAGAAGAGGTAGGTCACCGTGGGCATCACCTGGAAGGGTTTATCTCCTTCCTAATTCTCTTCACTCTCTGCTTTCTGGTTGCCATGCCATGAACTGCTTCTCTGCTATATTCCTCTACCATGCTGCCTTGCCTGGGAGCCAGCCAACCATGTACTGAAACCTCTACAAACTGTGGGCCAAAATAAACCTTTGCTCTCTTAAATTGCAGATGTCAGGTATTTTGTCCCAATGACAAAGTGACTAAGACAGATTTTGGCACCAGAGAAGTGGGGGTCATCATTGTGACTTTATTTGACCATGTGGCTCAGATGTCTTTGGGACTGACTCACAGGAGGAGTTTGGAAAGGTTGGAAATACCATCTGGAGAAGGCCTAGAATGCTGGGAGCCAAGCTTGATGGGATATTCTGTTTGGAGCTCAAAAGACCAGAATGCGATGAAGGTGCAGATGGTAAAGACTAGGTTAGGACATTTCAGTTTTGAACAAGGACTTCATTGGCAGTTGAACTCAAAGGCCATGTGTGTTATGCACTGGCAGAAAGTTTATGTACGTTTTGCTCATGTCCTGAGACTGCAGAAGACCAAGATGGAAGACCAACATGAGATGAAGGACAGCAGACTAGTGGAGGAAATTTCAAGGCAGCCCAGCATTCAGGCTGTGGCATGGGTACTGTTGGGGGCTTTTAGCCAGCTGTACATTGAGAATCAAAAGCAAACAGCACAGCTGAGTGATTTTAAATGTTTTGAGCTTCACCAGAAAGGAAGCTTCTGTAAAGTTGGGTCCTATAAAGTTGGAGCAGAGAATTTGGTTGCTGAAAAGATGAGCATTAAAGACAAGCCGGGTACTTTGTAACTGGCCAATGAGAAAAATACTTAGAAGGCGAGTGAGGAACCAGTAAGGTCCCACCTTTCACCGGCTCAGAGTTGCAAAGGTGAAAGACTTTGCTTTGAGAAGAGAGCCCCTTGGAGAACAGCAGCCTAGGGCATTGATTCCCTGGGATTCTCTTCACAGTACTGAGCCATGCAGGCAATTGGGCTGGTGCAGCCACAATTCAAGTCTGCAGACATCATCCACATGGTGCTGGTTTTACAGGAGTGCAGCATGTAAGAGTTATGGGGTCATGGAGGCCTCCACCCAGATTTCAGAAATAGGCCTGGGAGACCAGGTATTGTGCCTATGACAGGGCACCCTGTGAAGCTGTGAGAATGAAGCTGAAAGTACATTGGAAACTCCAGAAAGTTGAAGATGCTAGAAACATGGTACATCTGAGGAAAGTCAAAAGGAGTGAGCAAAACTGGCCCAAGAGAGAAGCCACAAGGGCTACATCCACCAACAGTGCCATAGGGGAAGGGCCACTCAAGCCCTTTAGAAGTCGCATCTTTGCCCCAGGTGCTCAACATAGAACTACAGAATTCAGTGTTTACCCTGCTAGATTTCAGATTTGCTTTGGTCCTACTGGTTTCTATCCCCCCATTCCTCTCTTTGGAATGGAAATGTTTACCCTGTGCATGGTCTAGTTGTTCCTGCGCTACTTATAGACAAAACTATCTTTTCCAAGTACTTTAACCTCTTTGTTTAAAAATCTATTGACCATATAGATGTAGGTCTATTTGTGGCTGTTCTGTTTATATGTCTATTCTTACAACAATAGCAAGCTTTCTTAATTATTGTAGCTTTGTAATAAGTTTACAACTCTGCTGGTGTATATGCTTGGACTTTGTGTTTTTCAAAATTATTTTGCCTATTCAAAGTTCCTTGCATTTCCAAATAAATGCTAAAATCAGCTTGTATTTATCCTTTAAAAAATGAAAAGCCTGCAGATGTAGCTCAGTGGCAGAGTGCTTGCCCAGCATGCACAAGGCCCTTGACTCAGTCCCCAGGACAGCAGTCAATCAAGCCATCAGTCAATAAACTAATTCATAAAATTTGAAAAATGAAAACCCTGTTGAGGTTTGAATTGGAATTTTATTAAATGTACAGTATATATAAATTAGGGATAATTAGCACTGTAACAACGTTGATTCTTATGATTTCTGAGCATACATATATCCTCTCCTTTTTAAATTTAATTTCCATCAGTAGTTTTATAATTTTAAATATATAGAATGAGAACATGTTTTGTTAAATTTACCCCTCAGCATTTCATATTGTCATGCTATATTATAAATGGTATCATTTTTAACCTTGTATCTGTGATTTTGCTAAATTCACCAGTTATGGCACATATTTCTTTGCATTGTGTAAGTGTGTAATCATGTGACCTGTCAGTATAGACAGTTTTACTCCTCCTTTTGAATATATGTGCAGGGTGGAGGAGACGTGCAGATTCTGGCTAAGCATTTCAGTAAAATGTTAACTAGAAGTGGTGAGATTATGAGACTGCTTTGCATTCCCCATTTTAGGATGAAAGCGTTCAGCTTTTTATTTTTTTTTAATTTTTTTTAAATTTTTTTATTTTTACCAAGAACATGTATTGGTACATTGTATACATAATGATCATAATCAACATGGTTATTTTGTACCTGTACATGATACATCTTGGTTTTCCCCCTTCTTCCCCCCCTTCCCCTCCCCTCCCTTCCATTCACCCACCCTTCCCTATTTGTAATAGCTAAGTCTTGGAAACAACCTAAATGCCCAACAACTGATGAATGGCTAAAGAAGATGTGGTTTTTCTACACAATGGAGTACTACACCACCATAAAAAAGGATAAACTAGAGTCATTTGTATGTAAATGGGTGTTCCTTGAGAACATACTATTAAGTGAAATAAATCAGACACTTATTAGTACACATCGAATTGTTTCTCTGATATGAGAAACCATAAGTGTAAATAAGGACAAAGGGGTAGAATAGATATTATGTTTAAAAAAAAAAAGAGAGATAGTATTCAAAGGAGAGAACTAGATAGGGAAAAGGGGGATAAAGAAGAAGGCATTCAGCTTTTTAAACCATTATATATGATACTAGGTTTTTCATAGATGCCCTTTATTTCATTGAAGAAGTCCCCTTCTATCCCTAGCTTGTTTTAAAAACATTTTTGAGTACATATTTTAATTTTTTTGCATCTGTTGATATGATTATGTGGTTTTCTTTTGTCTGTCAATGTATGAAATTACATTGATTGGTTTTTTTTTAGACATTATACCATCCCTGTATCCCCTTTGACATTTAACCAACTTTGTATCACTGGGATAAACCCTCCTTAGGTATTCTGAAGCCTTTTTGTGTATTCTTGGATTTGAGTCCCTGATGTTTATTAAGGACTTTTACTTTTGTGTTGTTTTATTTATTTAGCTTTGATATCAAGGTAATGCTGGTCTGCTACAATGATTTTTAAGATACATGTCTTCCTCTGTCATCTGCAAGAACTTGCATAACCTTTTTATTTTTTCTCCACTGATTTAAGAGAACTTAGTAAGAAAGCCACTTGAGTTGAAAATTTTATTTTATTTTATTTTATTTTTTCTTTTGGTTTTTTGAGACAGGGTCTCATTTTGTAGTGTAGGCTGGCTTTGAACTCACTATCTAGTTCTGACTGGCATGGAACTCATGGCAATCTTCCTACCTCAGCCTCCCTACTGCTGCAATTATAGGTATGCACCACCATGCCTGGCTTGAGTTGAAAATTTTATGTAGGTGATCATTTTAATTATAAATTATATGGCTATAGAAAACCTAAATAGCCTTGAGTCAGGTTTTTATAATTGCTATTATCCAGGAAGACAAGCCTTAATTTATTGACATAAAGTTTTTAGTAGTATTCTCTTGTTTTTTTCAATATCTATAAACTAGCATTTCTTCTTTCTTTCCTGGTGTTGGTAATTTATGTCATCTTTTTTTTTACCCCCCAATGGGTTTTTCTGGAATTTTACCAATTTTATTGGTATTTTCAGAACCATTTTGATCTGCTAATTTTCTCTCTTATTTTTTAATATTTCATTGCTCTTTGCTCTTATTTTTATAATTCCTTTCTTTTTACTAAGTTTGGATATAATTTACTCTTTTATCAGCTTCTTAAAGTAGAAGGTTACCTCACTGCTTTTAGACTTATTTTCCTAATAAAAGTATTAAAAGCCATAAATTTTGTCTGAGCATTGCCTTTGATCCATCACCTGTTTTGATGTTTTTTTTTCGTTCAAAGTATTTTCTAATTTCCTCAGTGATTTATTTCATAACCTGTACATCATTTAGTCATTTATATAGTTTTCCAGATACCTTTTACTAATTTATTTCTTTAAATTATTGTGTTGCAACCAGAAACTATATTTTGTCTGAGCCTTCCAAGCTTGTTTTATTTTATTGGCCAGCATATACGGTCTAGTGTAACTGAATGTTCCGCATGTAACATTCTGTAAATGTCACGGCACTGATTGATAGTGTAGTTCATGCCTGTGTCCTTCCTGACTTTCTTTCTTCCTTTTCTTTCTTTGTTTCATCAATTACTGAGAGAGGGGTGTTGAATTTTTCAACTCCAACTTTGCCCTCCCCCGACCTTTCATGTATTTCAATTTGCTTCATGTATTTTAGGTATCTGGGAGATTTACACATGTAGGATTAATATGTCCTCTTACTGAGTTGACACCTTTAACATTATGGACACTATCCTTGGTAGTGATATTTTTTCCTATTATTATAGACATTCTTTTTCATGACATTGTACATCTTTTTCCATACTTTCGCTTTTAACTTCTGTATTTATATCTAAAATATGTTTCTTTAATATAGCACATAGTTATCTTGCTTTTATGTCCAGACTGACAGTCTCTGCCTTTTACATTGGTAACCCATATTTCATACAGTTGCCAATATGATTGGTTTAAAAATCTATCTCATTTGTTTTTTTGTTTCTCCATTCAGATTTTTGATCCTTGCTTTTTTATTAACTGTGTACTTTTTAGTATTCCATTTTATCTTCACTGTGGAATTAAGTGCTTGTTTGACAGTGTGCACGTTTAACTTACTTACAGTTTATCTTTAAGTAATAATATATCACTTCACTTACAGTGTAAGGACCTTATAACAGTATAGTTCTATTCCTCTGCTGTTCCATCTATGCTATTAACATATCCCCAGAGTGTGTTTTGTTAAAGTGCCATTTTGAGGGTTCCGGGGGTGTAGCTCAGTGGTAGACCATTTGCCCAGCATACACAAGGCCCTGGATTTTATCCTCAGTACTCAAAACAAAAAAACACCAAAGTGATTATTTAAAGGCCCTTTAATGTTTCCTAATGTGTTTACTATTCCTAGCACTGTTTATTGCTTTATTCAGATTAGAGTTAGCATCTGGTATCTTTTTCCTTCTACCTTAAAGTATTTCTTTTAATTCTTTTAGTGAAAAATTACTGATAACAACTTTTTAAAAAATAATTTTTCTAAATATAGAATTCTAGATCACCAGGCTTTTAAGTACTTTAATGATGTTATTCCATTGTCATTTCTGTTAAGAAGTCTGTGGTATTTTATCTTTGTTCCTTTTTTAAGGGATCTTTTAATATTTAAAATATTTAGTATTTTCTTTCAGAAATTTGATGATGATACTCCTGCTTTGTTTTGCTCTGTTGGAAGTGTTTTTGAGCTGCTTAGATATATGAACTTAGTTTTCACCATGTTGGACATGTTTTCCTTTTTATTTTTCTTCATTTGTTTTTTTTGCGACATGGTCTCACTATATAGTTCAGACTGACCTTGAATTCACCGTGTAGTCCAGGCTGGCCTTGAGCTCATGGCAATTCTCCTGCCTTAGCCTCATGAGTACTGGGATTACAGGTATGTATCACCACTCCAGGCTCATGATGGACACATTTAAGACATTGTTCCTTCAAATGTTCTTTTTCTGTCCCATTCACTACAGACATATCCCCCAAAATATGAGACTCAGTTGCACATTTAGGTCACATACTGCTGGCCCAGAGATCACTGAGGCTTTGTCCTTTTTTTTTTTAATGAGTCTTCCCTTCCCCTTCTGTGTATATGCTTTAGTTTTGATCATTGGTTTGTTTGTTCGTTTGTGTGTTTGTGGTACTGGGGATCAAACCCAGGGTTTCATGCCTGCTAGGCTGGCCTTATATGACTGAGCTGCAGCCCCAGGTTCTAGTTTATATCATTCTCGTTGCATCTTCAGGTGCCCCCTCTTCTGTAGCATCTGCACTGCTATTAATTTCCACCCAGTAAATTTAGCATTTTATATATAAATTCTTCATCTTTAAAATTTCCACTCAGTTTTTTAAAAAAAATGTTTTACTTCTTTCCTCATTATAGTATTTCTTGAAATATCCTGGAACATAAGTAATAGTCTTTGCCTCCTCAGTTATCCTCATTACTTCCTGGTCTGTTTCCATTGACTCATTTTCTGTTGGTGTTAGTTATTGTTTTCTTGTTTCATCACATCTTTAGTATTTATTGGATAGTAGCGATTGTGACACTTTTCCTTGCTCTCTGATTTTGTTATCTTCTTTTAAACAGTAAAATAGAAAATATAGAAGTGAATGGGTGTTTTTCTGGGTTGTAATAAAACTATTTACAAAAACTGTCAGCTTGCCCATGGGGAACAGTTTTCTGGTTCCTGCTTTTGTTTTTAAGCTTTGTTAGAGCCTTTATTCTAGGAATGCTTTACCCCCTTCTGTCAGTTTGACGCTATGGAGTGCCTCCTGGATGTTTGGTAAGGACTCTACTGTAACTGGATGAAGCTAAGATGTCCAGTAGTTTGTGTGAGCTTTGGCAGCTATTTACAGTGCCCTGGTTCTCCTTTGCCCATTGTCTTGGTGCTTCATTTTGTGCATGCCCAACTCAGTATTCAGCTAGAGACTCAAGCAGACCCCTAACTGAGTTCTGGAAATCTGAGTAGCTCCCTGCTCTAAAGTACTCTGCTCCTGAAATTCTAGTTGTTGTCTTCTCCACTCAGCAAGGTAACTTTGCTCTGCTAGGGAGATCTTTCCTGATCTGCAGTCCACAAATTATCCCCAGACAGAAACAGCCCAGTAGATGATAGAGCCCACAATCCTGTATTCCCTCTTGTCTAGTATTTAAAAAGTTTTATTATATGTTTTGTCCAGTTGTATAGGTATCATTAGCAGGAGGGTTAGTCCTCAGTTTCCCTATGATGGCTAGAAGATCTTGTGATAGCTTTTAAATGCATACATGTGTAAGTTCCATCTCAGACTAGTTTCTCTGGAGGTAGTATTGGGACTCCGGTATGTTTGTGAAAGCTGCTTCAGAATCTGATGCACAATCAAGTTTAAGAATCATGGGTGTGGTAAGGGTCTTGAAGCCAAACAGAAATAATTGAGCACTCCAAGTAGGAGACCCTCCTGTATATTAAATGTCATGCTGCTGACAGGTTGGAACTTGAATTAGACAAAGGACAAGAAAGAGCACCTGAGTGGGAAGAGATTATTGAAAAGAAGGTATGAGATGATTTCTTCTCTTTTGGAATTTGAAACTAAGGCTCATTCTCTCTTCTTTCTCCCAGAGACTAGATGAAAATAGTGGCCAGAATTATGCATCCTTTTGCCTCCTACCTGCTGGTCTGGTAGACCTTAGTCACTTTTGTCCTGCAGATGAATTGATAGAAACGAGGAAGATAAGATTGTATAGAATCCATTTCTGTGGTCCAAGCTTTCTCTTCACTCACATCCTCTCAGACTGGTGGAGAATGAGTGAGAATAAAGTCACTTTTTTTCCCCCTGCCCTTTTTCTGTCTCCCTCTCCTCATTCTCTCTGATTCCCTACCCTAGAGGTTTTTGTTAAGTAAAGCATGTTAAGATACTATTATTTACAAAATGTGTAGCCATCCTTGAATATTAGAGGAAACCAAAATGTGTGCCCTTTCAAGAGGTGATTTCTCTAAACATGAATAAACAGAGAAGGAAATCTGAACCCAAGGAAATCTGAACTTATGCAAGTGGATCCATTGCAATAATAAAATGTATCCCAAAGTCTTATTTTGGCTTAGAAATTAATCCAATTCTTTTTGTTTTTTTATTAATGCAGATTTTATGTTTTATTCTTTTAAGTATCAGTATTTGTTTTAACATAAAAGCATTCTACTTAGTAGAATTGACATTCTAGAAAAACATACTTTTTTTTATTCTTTGACTTCATAGACCTCTTAATGTGCCCCTGGATTTATAAACTCGCTGCTTTGTGATGCACAACTATAGGAGCATATTCTTAAAATAATGATAATTCTTAGTTTCTAAATTTTTAGTTATATTGTGGTAAGGGACTTTGAAGATATAACCACTAGATACATAATACATGTTTATATGAATGTTTCTTGGGGGGTAGAAATGTGTTTGAAATTTTAGACAGCAATCTAGTAGTCAGTCCTACCTCTAGAACATTCTTATGTGGTGCAATTAGTTGCTACAGGGAGGCAAAATCCCGTAGCATCTTTTCTAGTTTTGTGGTTCCAAGCTGGCCTAATTAAGACTTTTTTTTCAAAGATAGTTTTAACTTCTGAGTAAAGATTTGTTTATTTAGAACTTTTTTTCTTTTGTTAGCCCAGAAATATCCTTTATTCCTTGCATTCTACAGAATCAAGTTTCGTGAGTTCAGGCCTATTAGTATGTAGTCATAAAGCGTAAAATAAAGCAGTGGTTTTACTTATACCTGATTCCCACTCAAAACAGTGGTTTTTCTTTGCCATTCCACAGTACCTTCTCCAGGCAAATTCCGCACCCCAGCAGCACCATCTCCTTTGGCTCTTCGGCAACCAATGAAAGCGTTTAGTAACCATGGCTCTGGTTCTCCTGGTAGCCAAGAAACAACACAGTTCACACAAACCACCTCCTCCCCTGGGCCTCCCATGGTTCAGAACACAGCCCCAACAAATCCTCCCAGCAATATCAACAGCACTACTTTAACCAGACCTGCAGGGACGACTGCAATGAGAAGTGGCTTGCCCAGACCCAGCGCCCCTTCTGCTGGGGGTATCCCAGTGCCTCGCAGCAAACTTGCACAGCCTGTTCGCAGGTGAGTGGTAGATGCTGCTTCACCGTTCTTGAGCATAGCACAGTGGGTACACTGAAATTGGCCATGTCTGTACATTTGATAGTGAATATGGAGAACCATAGTGGGTTCCCACAAGAGTCTTAGTATAATTTGAATAAAATGTTACTTCACTGATCAGAAGAAATCCTCATTTGGGACATTATACCAGTCTGGTTCAGATTAAGTTTGTCCAGATACCTAACATGATTGAGCATCTCAGAGGACTCCTAGAAAAAAACTGTTAGAACCACTTAATTTGATTGTGATATTTGCTCATTTTAATATAATGATATTTAATAAAGGTAGTAACACATTAGAATCTAGAGTGATATTTAGCTACCAAGTCTAAGTAGAATCTGTAAACATGGTTTTCAAACTATGAAAACCAGAATTACCTGTGCAATTTTTATAAATGTAAAGACCTAAATTTTACCCCCAGGAAGTCCAACTTAGTGCATATGGCATGAGGCCCAAAATCTGTGTGTGCTATTTTTTTGTCTGTATGTTTAATCTTCAAGGGATTCTAATCCCAGTCAGGTTGGGCACTGTTCCTCCATAATTTTTATCTTTTAACAGTGGGATTACAACAATCAGTAAATTCAGGTGTCAACTATAATTAAACTTCAAATATTTATATGCTTGAAAAATGCTTATTTAAATATAAGTATTTAAATGGAATTACCTACGTGTCCTTAATTCTAATATAAACATTTTACATTTCCAAATTCAATACTAGGATGCATTGACTTTTTGCTCAGTACTGCTGTAAATAACTTACACTTAACTTTGTTTAATCTTCACAGTAAGAGTAGGTACTCTTTTTATTCCTATTTTTTTAGAGGAGGATATTGAAATTTAGTAAGATTAAATAGTTTTCTGAAGGCCACACAACTAATAAGACCTTCAATTCCAGACAAGTCTGACTTTAAAGACCTTTTAACCACTGTCACATACTGCCTCTCTAGAGATGGTGACACAGCCTATAATGTCACATTCATCACTTCTGCCACTGAGAACAAGAGGAAGAGAGGGAGGGAGGTATATTGATTGATTGATTGATTGATTGATTGGAAAAAGTGAGGCAGTCTCTTCTGTTATCTTAGTTTAGTAGCTATGTCAGCTAAGAGGGGTTAAAGATGTCATTTGGTGCACAGCAAAGCTTGAAGTGAAAATGCTGAAGGAACTTGTACCGGTAGCTGTTTAGAGCTTTATTCACAATAGTTTGCTGAAACAGCTCTCAGAAGATCATGATGCCACCTGAAAAATAATTAATGTATATAAGAGATGGTATGGTAGTGTTTTGTAAAAAGATGCAAATCATTATAACATTGCTTTATTTCAGATCCTTGCCAGCTCCTAAAACCTATGGCAGCATGAAAGATGACAGTTGGAAAGATGGCTGTTATTGACCAGCAAAGACAAGAATGCAGAGGTCCAAGCTTCATGGATACCCCTTCACCAGGCTAAAAACAACTTTTATGTATGCAGACTGTTCAGATAAGACTCTTGGGATTTATAAAATCCCAGCCTGCTCTGTCTTAATTAGCACAAACCGACAGAGATGATCAAGCAGCACTTTAATGACATTTAACATCAGATATGTTTGGTAATCATACAATCACTCTCCATGGAATCACTTTTAGTTTTGTTTATTAGAAACTCAGTTGATTTTTTAATATTTGACGGAGGCCAATATCTGGGCAAATACCTAATGGATGCCAAAGAAAAACGCCCACTTGTAAATGAGAGAGTACCTTTGTACACAAAAAAATGGTGGATTCAGGCTACCCAAAACTTCACGTTCAATCTGATTTACTGTATAAATAGTATCAATAAATACTGTGTTAATGAGAACTAATATTCTGACTAATTATCTAAAGCGTTTCACTAGTATTCTAGGGAACTGTAGATTAAATTTGGGACAACGGGAGGAAGAAATCTGGGCTATAGATTTAGAACATGATACCTACAGTTAGGAGAATTTTATAAATTCCTTTTGGAGATTCATCCAGAAAATTACCATTTAATCTTCAGTTTTGGACACAGCTCACATATCACCACCACCAGGTAGTGTTACAGTGTGCATCTGTCATGTTGCATTGATACATCGGACTTCTGTGTGTTTGTTTTGATTGCCAAAAGGGCTTGATATCAGTTGTACAATCTTTCTCAACCTTATAGTTCCTGGCTCAGGAAAGATGGCCTTTGCTATCGAAGCCAACTTCTTCACATGCTGTTCCTTGTCACAGAACTGAAAAATCTAGTTTATATTAGTAGGTTTCCATGATGGGCTAGAGCAAGTAGTGTCTTTCTTCTTGATACAACAACACCTCATTGCTTAGAACCTGAAACAAAACCATATCGGGGGGGGGGGCAGGAAAAAAAATCTATGCACTTAACCTATGAAAATCTCTGGTGATGACAGTTGTATTGTTGCTACTAAGTGGCATAATGGTTTGTTATGTGGTAGAAAAATACAGCCTGCCAAATCCTGCTTAAGTTGATCTACTTTAAATTGAGTAACTGTATAAAATCTTTTAAAAATACTGTCCCTTTTGACTTAGATTCTGCCTTACATCAATTTTTATATTTTTGGTAACTTACTACATCTAACTCTAAATATTTGGTCTTTATTGGCTCTTACACATACATATATATATGTCCTTGAAATCCCTTGTTTTGATTTTATCAGATTATTACCAAACTAAAACTTCCTGCTGTAGCAGGCTTTTCATTTTCCATTGTGAGGTCTGCATTTAAATACTTAATTTGGACAGCTCTAAAATATTAATTGGGCCACCTAAAAGATTTTAGCGATCTAAGCATTTCTGTTCATTTCTGTACAGGCATTCTGTACAGAAGACATTCTGTAAGTTGGCAAAAGAAGCTGAGAGGGAGATGGAAGGCTTACCATTCAGGACAGCATCGAGGTTGATAGGCTGAGAGATTGATAGAACCAAGACCCCCATTGTGCCACGACTGACACTGGGGTATCTCTATTGGCTTGACCAGTTGGGAGGCACTCAGTTAGCGCAAGCAGCTGCAGATTTAAACCACCAGTACTGTGTATTTTGGTGAATAATGCAGGAAAGCTATTGTATCCTTGAATTTAAAGGTGATAGGGTGGGTCTAGAAGGAAGGTGCCAGAATTCTACATGATGATGAACTAAAAAATGTTGCTTTTCAGAGGATGATAATGAAACCATCTGCTTTGGTGGGGGAGTATTTCATGTAAGTCTTAAATCCATAAAATAAAGACTAGCCACTGTCTCTTTTTAAAACCACATATATACAAAACAAAATAGGTCTCAATTTTCCACGAAACATTTCAAATCTCTATATGCTGCAATCTAATAATTAAAAGGAATTTTAACTCTATTATGGAACATCCATTACATTTTTAAGTTAGATAATCAGTTTCAAAAGGATTATTCAGGTTATTTAACTTTGTTTTTAAATAGCTGCATCAGAAAAAAATGTCTATTTTTTTTTAATTAAAATATTTCATCACTTGTTAAAAATGTATTTTGGATCTGAGTTTAGTAAAGTATTATTTTACCTGCTGTTCTACTACCACAGATTATTGGCTTTTAGTTTCCTAAAGAGAAAAATTGCTTTTTTACTAGAAAGCCTTTGTGTATTGCCGGTTTTTCTGTTTGGGAAAATCTAAGGATTTACTGTGGTTAGTCTTACAGAAGAAATGTGGATTTGATAAACTAGTGCCTATGATTTTAACTTATGTTTGATATATAGTAGTAAGGGTTTTATGAATGTTGATTATTTTGTGCCAACAGCCCAGAATTGTCACTTATATGTAAGCAGACAGCTACAAATTCTGCTTCCAAAGTTATTTAATTTTTTCAGTGTTTGAATGTTATTTTTTGTAAGTGTGTTAATAAAAGTGTAAAGAATTGGAAAAATATAAATATTCTTAACTCAAGCATTTGCGGGATCATTTTTCTACAGAACTTGTTTGTATAATATAAAACACTCTGAAGAGTTAACTTTTTTTCAGTTTTCATACCCTGGAGATCACATTTTGTAAAACTGGGGACCATTCATAATTGTCAGATACTTTTTAAAATTATCTCAATACATCACTTTTATAAAAAACAAAAAAAGCTTTTTTGAAAGGAAATTAGATACATATGTGGCCCCAGATGTTTGTATAACTCTAGGATGATCTAGACTGTGTATGTTTAAGCTGACTTTTTATTGATTGTACAGGTTCCATTTTTGACATACGCATGGTCCTTTTAGATCACATGAAGTTTGATTTGCAAACATTTCTATAGCTGAACTTGTATATGTGGTTGCCTCCTTAATAAACAGCCTGACCATAATGTTTACTATTAAATTTATATTGGTTTTTCAAGTGTTTTATTAACTGCTGGATATAGTAAGATTCCTTTTCCCCCACTAGTTGCCTACATTTGGTTTTCATAAATTTTTTAGTTGGTTTTTTAAGCACACAAACTCAAATCCTATTGTCCTTTTAGATTCAGTCTTCATGAGGTTGGATTATATCTTATTCTGTCTGTACTAGTTATTTCATATATGAATTTAGTTTGTTCTTGAAACTTTTCACTTGTGATGAATTAGTATCTAGTTAGAAAACGTTGGCATTTATAAAACAAGCAAAGAGCCGTTACATAAGAGTTCCCAAGAGAGAAAGTCAATGCATTTTCAAACCAAATAGAAATATTTAGATGATCACATGCATCTTTTCATTTATGGATGGAAGAAACAAGAATTGTATTCTGTGTAAGGAGTTCTTTATGTTCCTTTGGAGGTACAGTTAGTCTCACTGATAAGACAGAAAAATGACACCTTCATGTTTGAATTTTTGTCCTGAGCCAGCTGAAAAACTTCAAAAAGTGTTTCATAATAATTAAATGTGAGTATACGTCCAAATCAATGAGAAGTTTACCTAAACTTACTGTATATCCAGTGCATCAGGAAAACCCATATAGAGGTCCTTGTGAAATTTTATTGCATTAAAGTTTACTTTGAGTTGCAAAAGCAGAATAAACTAACTTTTATTAGTTTCTATCTAATAAAAGTTAGTTTATTCTGCTTCTAACTTTTATTAGTTAGAAACTAATAAAAGAGAAACGAATGTGAGAGGAGAGAATAACAGAGTGAAAGTGAAGCCAAAGTTTACCTCCGATGTATTTTGATCCTAAAGAGAAGTCTGGGTGGACGGAGCAGCACCCTGCAGAGGCAGAGGTTTTGCTCACTGGCCTCATCGACCTCAGCTGCATTTAAATTATGTTAATCGCACACCAACTTCAAGCCAATTTTTCATCTATATTAGATCACTTTAATATTTTGTCTTTCTTTAAAAATAAAGGAAGAGGTTGGTCAACTGGTAGAAAGTTACAGTTAGAGGAAATAAAGTTCTGGTGTTTCATTGCACAGTGGGGTGAATATAGTCAACAATAATGCATTGTATATGTCAAAATCACCAGAATGTTTATTTTGTTTTATTTTTGGGTTTTTTTTTTAATTTTTTATTTTTACCAAGAACATGTATTGGTACATTGTATACATAATGATCATAATCAACATGGTTATTTTGTACCTGTACATGATACATCTTGGTTTTCCCCCCTCTTCCCCCCCTTCCCCTCCCCTCTCTTCCATTCACCCACCCCCTCCCTATTTGCAACAAGTGTAGTTACACTTTACCATTTTTTCCCCTTTCATCTTACTTTTCTTTTAACCTTCTTCTTTGAATTCTGGTTTTTTGAATGTTTTCATCACAAAGAAATGTTAAACATTTGAAGTAATGAATACGCTAAACACCCTGATGTGATCATTACACATACATGTATCAAAACATCAAACCATACCCCACAAATATGTAAAATTATTGGCAATTAAAAACAAAACTAAAGAGGATGAATAAGACTTTTTGATCACAATAGCAATGCAAAAAAGTTGTCTTTGAAAATAATACAGACTCAGTGCTTTACAAAGTAAACTGAAAACACTATTAAGAATTGTAAGTGCTTGCCTACAATTCCACAATCCAGAAATAACTGTTGAAGCACAAATATCATTATAAGATAGCAAGTGGAAGAATAAAGGTCTTTTTAATTCTTGAGTACATACATTCCTTGATAAAATCACCATCTATTGTTTCTATTGTTATTAATTGACTTTTCTTTGAAAAATTACACATTTATTGTAGAAATTTTAAAAATGCAGTAAATTAAAGCAAATTGAAGCAAAACTACTCAATTCCTTAAGTGATCAACCTCTTCAGATTTAAAGATACTCTTTTCTTTCTCTTTTTCTTTTTCCCCTTGTGAAATTGGAATCACGTTCCTTCTTGACAATGTAACTTTTTCTTAACACTGAAGTCGCTGATGAAGTCATGATTTAGGTGGAGTCTGCTGGGGGCTGGGGAGCACTTGGTTCCAGAAAGAGTATACAGATACTAATCCAGAAGTTTAACAAGCCTATAGCACCATAGTCCTTCATACAGTAATATCCTTTATTAATGCTTCAACTGCTTCCTCCCTAGTCTCTAAGCTATGGATTGACAGTATTTGTTGAAAGCCAGTTTTTTTGTTTGTTTCTGTGAATGCCGGTTTTAAAACAAAATATTTTTAAAGAAATAATAGACACAACCAATGAATAATTGAGGTGGTTTATATTAGAGTTCAACTTTAGAATCACCTGAACATGTATTAAAACACAAATTTCTGTGTCCCACCCTGGGATTTTCTATTCAAAAGTAGAAATATAAATCCGAAAATTTTAAGGTCAGGTGTTCCATTACTTGACTGGGTGTGGCCAGAAGATTGGATTAAATGAGAACAATGTACCTCCCATGAAAACCATGTGGATGGAATGGGGGCAGACCATGTTCTCCAAAGATGGTGCTGTTTCCATAAGTGGGCCAAGTCTTGGGGGGAAAAATACATCCATATCACAAATGTCTGGGTGCATAAAATATCATTTTGTGTCATATGCTGAGGGAACATTCGTAGTGAGAGAGACAATCCTGACAGTATTTAAGCTCTTGGCTCAAGTGTTTCCTGTGCCCCAGCATCATTCCTAACCTTCCGTTGACCGCCTGGGTATCCTTATTATAAACTCATTACACAGGCCAGTTTAAACTAAGATTCTATCATTTCAAATGTTTTTTAAATCGATGTATAAGATGCGTACACAAAAGTAAACATGTTCAGCTCAAAGAATTTTCACTAAATGATTACGTATGTGACCACATAAAAATTAGATAAAATGTAGAATGGCCGCAGTGTCCCAGAGTGGCCAAGTATGCCACCTGCCACTCACTGTGTCCTTCCTTCCATTCAGAGATCACAGTTGTCCTCACTTCTAACATTATAACTTACTTTTGCCTTTAACCTTTATATAGATGGAACCATACAACTTGTATTTTTTCATTGATTGAAAGCTGAAAATGGTTTTCTCTCACACTTGGCCTCGAAACAATGAAAATAAGATTCATCCGTGCTGCTGATGTCGCTGTAGTTTGTTTATCCTTGTTGCTATATTATATGCCGTTGTATAAACATACCACAGTTCGTCCGTTGTAATACTGAAGACAGGCTGTTGGGTTGTTTCCAGCTTGGGGCTCTTAAATAATGTAGCTTTGGAGTTCAAGCATAATCAGAATGGAGTGAGCCCACTAATGCCTCTTTCCCATTGAATAAAACAATTTCTGGAGAAAAGACAACCGAGAACACTTAGTAAAAAGAAAAGTAAAAGCAAGTGGATTGGGAAAGGAGTCAAACCCAGAGAAAAATCCATACCAGGGTGAATTTTCTCTTTTCCACTCTTTTCACTCTTGGCTGTGAACAAAAGGACACCCAGAACTGCTAGAGTGCTGCCTGTCATGTTAAAGTCTAAGGAAAACCCCAAAAGATCAGCCAAGATCCTCCAGGAAGTAGCAAGTTGTTTTGTTTCGTTTTTCTCCTCTCATGGTTTGTGGTGGAAACCATGCCCCCAGGAAAGCCCTGGTAGCAATAGTTAAAAGTGATAGAAACCTTGTCTTTCTGGACAGGAAACGGGGAAAGAGCCCTTGCCGTGTGAGAAGTGTGGAGGTGAGCCCCATTTTTTCTGTTTACTCTGTCCTGAGGATGGCCTGAGTAGTGGTGGAGCCAAAATTCTAAGAGAGAGGGGTTGGGGACTTAGCTAAGTGGTAGATCACTTGCCTAGTGAGCGCAAGGCCATGCAAGACCGTGAGTTCGATCCCCGCACCGAGAAAAAAAAAACTCCAAGAGAAATCCCACGTTTCTGGCCAGAGGACAGGGAAAAGGGGGCCTTTGTGGAGCAAGACAAGAGCTGGAAAAGAGACTCCCTTATTCTAGGTTTAAATGAGCCGAAGTGCCAAGCTTACTCCTGAGCTGTACATACTCATGACAGACCCAAAGCAACACAACAAGTACTTTGAAATACATTTTAAACCACTGACCAATAGAGACTACTGAGTAGTCATTGTGTAAGACAGATCCAATATAGCAAAACAAACCCTTTACAAACTGAACAGACACTGGAACCATAGTTGCAGAAGTTGGCACAGAACTTCTGGTCTGACCCTGAACTCATTATTAAACAAAACTTAACCCTCTGGCCCAAGCTCAGGCACATGCCCGCAGAGGGAAAAGAAAACACCGCCCTTTCTTCTTCAGAGACACTCTTTGCTTCCGATATCCAACTGGCCTCCAGAATCTGCTTGAGTCTCTGGAAATGGTAA
Organism: Hystrix cristata; assembly: GCA_004026905.1. NCBI lineage: Eukaryota > Metazoa > Chordata > Mammalia > Rodentia > Hystricidae > Hystrix > Hystrix cristata. The sequence goes on along the minus strand of PVJO010003543.1, from coordinate 29,749 downwards.
TTCAACCTCCCCCAACCCGTCTTTTTTACCACACTCCTGCTCTTTCCATAGCACACATCACCAGCCATTCCTTATAATTAGATCATTGTTATGCCCATTCTCTCTTTTTCCTCCATTCAAGGGTCTGTGTGTGTGTGTTACTGAACGCCCACATGCACTTGGGCTTCACAGGCCAGCGATCATTACAGTGTACTTCAAGTGCTTAGAACAGTGTCTGTCATTTAGTAAACACTCAGGTATTTGTCGAATGAAAGTGTTGCTAGTGGGAATGTCTTTAGAAACAACTTGTGACACAACATTTAAAATGTACCTTTGGATCCAGAGATTGTCCTAAGAATTTACCTTACCATATACTTGACGTGTAGCCCTGTGGATAGGAATAAAAGAATACACACACACACACACGATAGTGCCCAAAGCTGGACTTAAATGTCCATCAACAGAAAACAAGGTAAATTATGATACATTATCCACTGAAATATTATGCAGCCATTAGGAAAATCAAAATAAAATAGTTCTGCATGTAATGATGTGAACCTACACACTCAAGATTCAATGTTAAAAGTAAAAGCAAGGTGCCAAACAATGTCATCTGTGGAATAAAAAGGGTCATGTTTGGCTGGGGTGTAACAAAGGAGTAGAGCACATGTTTAGTATGCACAAGGCCGTGGATTTATTTCCTCCCCCAAAAAGTCTGTGTATCTTATTTGCTTGATTAGCAATGACTATCTCTAGAGGAATACAAAAGAAACCAGCAACAACTTATCTGTGGAGAGAGGGATGAGAAACTGTATTTTAACAGGTGTAAAGAGACTTGTTTGTTTTGTGGTATTGGGGGTTGATCCCAAAACCTCAGTGAGCTACATCTCCATCCCTTTTTTATCTTTTATTTGGGGAAAGGGTCCTGCTGACTTGCTAATTGCCCGATGGGGCTCAAATTTGCAATCCTCCTGCCTCACTCTCCCAGAATGCTGGGATTGCAGGTGTAGGCCACCACACCTGGCAAGAGCCTATTATTTACCTAAATATTTTTGTACTATTTGAATTCTTTACTGTGTTCATACATACACCCACTGCTTTGTCAAAAAGTAAAAGGGAAATATAATGTCTAACTTCTTTGCCCTCCTAAAAACCTATGATTTAGTGAAGTCAACAGAACATGGTATGTGGAATACACTCATTATTTACCTTCTCAGTTTTTTTCATCTTAAGTTTGTCTATTTAGGCCACAAAAAAGCATTTTCACGAATTTTATTTTAATGTTATGCTTTTGGCTTTATCAGGGATTTTGTGAAGAACAATAGCCACTTCTGCCTCTGTTGTAAAATCATCAGGAGAATTGTTCATTGTGTGGCTCAAAATCCTTTATATAAAAGCTTCCAAGAGAGCTTTTTTCTGGATAGCAGACCCTAGAAAATTACTGTCTCTCTTGAGGAACTGTCTGGAGAACACACTTCTCAGACACGAGACCTCTGTGCTTTATCACAATTGAGTTTTTGTCTGCAGTGACAGGAAGTTAAGTCTATTCATTATACTCAAATGAATTTTTATAGCCTGTTTTGTTCCAAATACAAAGGAGGTTTGCATAAATATAAATGAAACTTTTAATTAGATGAGAGAAAATGACAAAGAGGAGCAAGTAGGAGAGCCCTGGACAGGCATAGTTGCTTTCTCTTGCCTACAGCAGCCTGGGTGTGTTTATTTTATTATCTAAATATTGTCTGAGAAAATAGTAAGGTGAAAAGAGTAAATGAAGAATCCATATTGACCTTTTAAATCTAATATAAAATTTTTTTTCAAGACAAGCCCTGTTACTTCAATTATATTATTTAAATCCACGCAATATAACTCAATGTAATATATAACTTTTTAAGAGGATTAAAGATGATTGTATGTGATTCATTAGGTAGCCATATTCCATTACACATAATCTTGTTATTAAAATAGCAATCGGGTAAGATAAATTTCAATTATTTATAAGCCAAAATGGTAATGTACAATCAGAATAACATTTTATGAGGAATTTTAAATATGTATTTTATTAATACTTATTAATTTTACAAAATGTTGGGTTTCAGTGTGGTATTTTTATACATACATACAGCATTTTGATCATACCCTTCATCCCTTCATACTTCCACAAGGTAAGATGCTTGAGATGTTATTATCTACTAGAACACTAGAGGGAGACCTTGTTTTATTTTTGAATATTTTAAAGCCCAGCTCTCCTTCAGCTTGCTCTGAATCTAATTTGCTTTAGTTTCCATACAACTGAATCGGTGTGAGATTTTCTCAGTATAAATACATAAATCGAGGTTATGTGGTTAAATCTGTCCTGATCAGGATCTTCAAACAAGGACATCAGGTAAAACCCAAGAAAATCTAAATGAAATATGGAGTTTGGTTAATAAATTTGTATCAATATTGGTTCATTAGTTATAAAAATATATTATGCTAATGCAAGATATAAACAAGGAAAACTGGGTATAGGGTAAAAAGTCTGTACTTACTATCTGCAACTTTCGTGTAAGTTTGAACTTCCAAAACAAAAGATTTATTTAAAAAAATTGTTTAAATGAGACCAAAACCTGATTTTCATTTATTTCTTTTAGGAGCCATGAGAAATAGTTTGAGAAGAATATAGGGAAGATTAAAAATAGCACAGTAGAATCCTGAAGCAAAATAGAGCCTGTCCAGGATCTGGAATCAAGACACGTGGAAAACAACTTGATGAAGAGGAAAAAAAAGAAGTATATCTCCAGAAATTGGGAGGGAGCTGACAGGAAGCTAGAAACTACAGAGAACCTAGAGAAATGGAGTAGAGTACAGAGAAAAGAACAAAGCAGTCTGGAAAGCTGACCCTGTGTCTGAGAAAGGAGGACCTGTCTCTGCCGACATAAGGTAAGCCTGGAGAGGGTCAGCAGCCCCAGGGAGAAAGTGCACTGGGCCAGCAGCACTAAATCCAAGAAAAGCTCACAGCTATTATAAACTGCAAAAATGGCATGAAGTTTTATTCTGAAAATGACTCCTCCCACATCACAGGCTAGAGTTGAGAGCAAGTCAGGCGGAGCACTCACCATAGTTGAGAAGGTTTAATCAGGAGTCATTTGGGGAGGGGAAGGGATTGATTGTTCTGAGCCACGGAACAACTATAGAACCTCAGAGTTTTTGGTGTCATCCTACCACAGTGATCAGGTGAGAGACAGTCACAAGAGACAGTTGCGGAGAGGGCACAAGCTCAGGCTGGAAAGGACACAGGGGCCCCACCCTCCATGGTAAGAAGCCAGGTCAGTCCCAGGTGGCATTAAGTCTGGAGGTCTGCTTGAACACCTGCCCCAATGCCTTACATACAGCATCGAAGCCAGGGGTGTTTGCTTTTCCCATCTAGCAACACGAGCAAATATATGCCTCAACTTGGATGATTGCACAGCCTGGGTGTATGGACAGAGGGGCCTCTGGAGCAGGGTGGGCACTCACAAACAGGCTGTAAAGCTAGATGGAGAAAGCGTGACTTGGGGCACACATAGGAACACAAGAACTTGGAGCTGCCAGAGTGACTACAGCTCTAGGGCAGAAACTGTGGACTGACTATGCCCAGTGGGAAATGCATGGCAGGATTCAGCATTCACACACAAAGATATAAGTGTGGAAATAAAATAGGACTTAGCAGTAACTCACTATCCTTCCCCCATATTTGGTAGATTCCAATACTGCAGAACCTGAAAAAAAAAACATTAAAAAACACAAAAGAGGGGCTGGGGATTTAGCTCAGTGATTAGAATGCTTGCCTTGTAAGCACAAGGGCCTGAGTTCGATCCCTGGCACCACCAAAAAAAAAAAAACAAAAAAAAAAACCACACAAAAGAACCAAGATGTATCATGTACAGGTACAAAATAACCATGTTGATTATGATCATTATGTATACAATGTACCAATACATGTTCTTAGTAAAAGTAAAAAATAAAAAACAAAAAAACAAAAAACAAAAAAAAACACAAAAGAATTTTTTTTACTCTTTTTTTCTCTTTTTCTTTCTTTATTGGTTTTGGGGAATAGGGTTTTTTTGTTCTTTTTTCTTTATTTTTGCTCTCTTTTATTTTTTCTTTTCTGTTGCTTCCACTACTATTTTAAAATTTCTTCATAGGATCCTTTACCTCACTTTTCTTTCCACCTCCTCATCTTCCTTTTATTTTTCAAATTTTACTCCTTTCATTCTTCCCACCCCTCCATCTTTACTAGTATTGCTATTATGCTTTATTAATTTTTAGATATTTACATAACTGCATGTTATTATTTTATTTTTTCTTTGTTAATGGTATAGTTTTTGAGTTTAGTAGATATTTAGTAACTATTTGGTTTGTCAATATTTGGTTTGTCTTTGTGACTATAATTATAGATCTTTTTTCTACAGTTAAGGGTGGTACAATAGTAACTTTTATTGGTTGTTGTAGTGTGTCAATATCTACTTTGCCTTTGACTCTTATTGTTGCTCGTTTTGTTGTTATTGCCAGGGTGGCATAGTTGTTGCTATTAATTGATTTTTACTGTATGACAATATCTGGTTTGTCTTTGTGTAATTACCAACACTGTAGCTCATTTTCAGAGAACTGGGTGTTGGGCCAGTTACACTTTACACTCCCTTCCCAAATGGAGGTGATTGGATCATGGGACAGAGACAAAGGCCCGTGGTTAGCCACACTCAGAGTGCATCACTGAAAGCAGATACTAAAGAGATCACCATACTAGCAACAAAGTTTTTTCACTCTAATTCACCTGCAAACTTCAGTACACAAACACACACACAGAAAAATGGGAAAACAAAACAACAAAATGCCTCCCAAAACTCTTAACTCCCTCAAAGTTGATCCATGCAATATTAATGGAGAGAAAATCAAAAGCTGAGAGTTGATATAATAAACAGATAATGGACTTAATAAATAAAATAATCAGTGGGCTCACAAAAGACACTAATAAAAAAGTTAGCTGAGCTAAATGAAATGATAAAAAAAAGAATGACCAGTTAGCAAAGAGAGTCTATGAAGAGATACCAAACATAAATCCAAGAGATTAAAAAATTATCCTGAAAAATACGAGTGGTAGAAGTGACCAGTGTTAGGAAAGACTGTCAGACTGAAGGCAGGGCTGACACCAGTGACTGTATACTCAGAGATACTTTAAAAACAGCAGGAGAATGTGGAAAATGGATCAAACAGCTGCTAGATGATGCAAAGTAGACTAAGATTAATTAGAGTTAATGAAAAATCAGAATACAGCAAAAAATAGCCTAAAAAAACTTGTTTACAGAAATAAAAATAGAAATTTTTCCAAATATGGGGAAAGAATTTGACATAGAGATAAGTGAGGCTCACAGATCCCTGAATAGCCATAATCAGAAAAAAATTTCTCCATGACACAGCAGTCAAAATCCCAGAAGTACAACACAAAGACTGAATCTTAAAAGCACTTAGAGAAAAGCAACAAATCGCTTATAAAGATAAACCCATTAGAATTATAGCAATTCAAACCTTAAAGGCCAGGAGAGCTTTAGGTGAAGAGATTAAAGTTCTAAAAGAAGACACCTTTCAATCCAGAATGATATATGCTACAAAAGTATCTTTCAAAATTGATTAAAAAGTAAGATCTTTCATGACAAAGAGCAACTTAAGAAATTCATGAACACAAGACAAGGAATTCAAAGACTTGTCAAGGATATCCCAGAAGGAGAAAATGAAACCAACATTGCTAAAAAGTCTTATGGAGTGACTACACCAAGCAGGGTGAGAAGTTAAGCAGAAGGGGAGTAAAAAGGGGAATCAGCAACAGGAAAACAATGCAATGACAGGACTAAGTCAATGCCTTTCCGTAACAACTCTCAATGTGAATGGCCTCAACTCCCCAATGAGAAGACAGAGATTGGCAGATTGGATCACAAAACAACCCCAATAGTATTCTGTATATAAGAAATACCTTTAATCCAAAAACAAATTCATAGGCTAAAAATAAAAGGATGGAAAACAATATTCCATGCAACCAAGCCCCAAAACAAGCAGAAGTAGGTATCCTATTTTCAAACAAAATGTACTTCAAGCCAAAATATGATCAGAAGAGGTAAAGAAGGTCTGGTTAAGGTAACAATTCCACAGGAAGAGATAACAATTATAAATATAGATGCACTAAACACTGGCACATCTAATTTTATTTTTTTAAAAAGCAGTGCTAAACATAAAAGATCAAAGAACATCAACACAATTATAGTTGGGAACCTCAATACCTTACTATCACTATAGATCAACTCAACAAAAAATAAAGAACTATCAGAGTTGAATGACACCTTTGAACAAATGGACTTAATAGATATCTACAGAATGTCCCACCTAACAATAAGAGCATACACATTCTTTTCAGCAGCACATGTAATTTTCTCCAAAATATACCACATATGAGCTCATAAAGCCTGCTTAAGTAAGTGCAAAAGAATAGAAATTATCCCATGTATAGCATCAGATTATAGTCCAATGAATCAAGAAGTTAATGGCAAAAGAAACCACAGAAATTATGCAAATGCAAAGAAATTAAGCAATATACTCTTGAATAACCAATGGGTCACAGAAGAAATCAAGGAAGAAATTAGATAGTTCCTAGAATCAAATGATAATGCCAGTACAACATACCAGAAATTATGGAACACAATGAAAGCAGTCTTGAGAGGGAAGTGAATACTCACATCCGAAAAGCAGAGCAAGCCCAAAAATAACCTAATGACGTACATAAGGTCCTTGAAAAATAAGAACAATCCAAATCCAAAGCTAGTACAAGGAAGAAGATTATAAAGATTGAGAAAAATGAATGAAATTGAGAATTTTAAAAAACAAAAAAAAATCAATGCATCGAAGAACTGGTTCTTCAAAAGAGTAAACAAAATAGACAAACTCTTAGCCAATCTTAACAAAAAAGAAAAGAAGACCCAAATCAATGCAATTAGAAATGAAAAGGTTGAAATGACAGCAGACACCACCAAAATCCAGATTATTAGTAACTACTTTGAAAACTTCTACTCCGATAAATTGGAGCATCCAGAAGAAATGGATAGATTCCCAGGTACATATGAATTATCAAAACTGAACCAAGAAAATATTAAAAATTCTGAATAATCCAATGACAGGCAATGAAAATGAAGTAGTAACAACAACAACAACAACAAAAACTACCAACTAAGAAAAGCTCAAAACCCAGTGAATGTACTGCTGAATTCTACAAGAATTTCAAGGAAAATCAGAAGCCAATACTCCTCAAACTCTAATGAAATTGAAAGGGAAGCAATATTCTCAAAGTTATTCCTGGAAGCTAAAATTACCCTGATTCCAAAACTAGACAAGGACCCAGCTGAAAAAGAGAACTACAGGCCAGTCTCTTAAATAAACATGGATGCAAAGATCCTCAACAAGATACCAGCAAACAGAATTCAGCAAAGCATCAGAAGGATCAAACATCATGGCCAAGCAGGCTTCATCCCAGAGATGCAAAGATGGTTAGGCACACACAAGTCAATAAATGTAATATATCAAATAAACAGAACCAAGTACAACAGCCATCTGATTGTCTCAATTGATGTAGAAAAAGCTGTTGACAAAATTCAATATTCACTCATGATGAGAACACTGAATAAAATAGATATAGGAGGACCTTATCTGAACCTGATAAAAGTCATCTGTGACAAACTGCCAACAGCACGTGAAATGGAGAAAAGATGAAAAGTTTTCCTCTAAAATCAGGAACAAGCCAGGCATGGTGGTGCATGCCTGTAATCCCAGCACTTGCAAGGCCAAGGCAGGAGAATTGGTGCAAGTTCGAGGCCAGCCTGGGCTACATAGTGAGAACCTGTGTCAAAAAAGCCCCACAAAATAAAAATAAAATCAGGAACAAGACAAGGATGTCCCCTACCATCACTCTTATTCAGTGTAGTACTAGAAACATTAGCTAGATCAGTCAGGCAAGAGAAAGAAATAAAAGGGATACATATAGGAAGGGAAGAAGTCAAATTATTATTTGCAGATGACATGACCCTTTACATAGAAGGCCACAAAAAATTCTATCAAAAGACTCCTCAGAATTTATTAAACTCAGCAATGTAATAGGATATAAAATCAACACACAGAAGTCAGTAGCATTCCTGTACACCAATAATGAGCTCACTGTCAAAGAAATTAGGAAAACAATACCATACACATTATCATCAAGACAAATTAAATGCTAAGGAATTAATCCAACCAAGGAGTAAAAGGTTTCTACAGCGAAGACTACAGTAATCTGAAAGGCGATATCAGAAAATGGAGAGATATGCCCTGTTCCTGGATAGGCATAAGCAATATTGTTAAAAATGGCTGTACTTCCAAAACTGATATACAAATTTAACACAATCCCAATCAAAATACCAATAGCATTCCTCACAGAAGTAGGGAAAACAATCCTAAAATTTATATGAAATTAGAAAAGACCCAGAAGAGCAAAAGCAATCCTGGCAACAACAGCAAAGTAAGTGGTTTCACAGTCTCAGATTTCAAATTGTAACACAAAGCTACAATAATTTTTTTTTTTTAAGAAAAGCATGGTATTGGCACCAACATAGACATGTGGATCAGTGGAACAACTCCAATCACATTCAGCTATCTGATCTTTGACAAAGGGTCCAAAAACATATACTGGAGAAAAGATAGCTTCTTTAGCAAATAGTGCGAGGAAAACTGACTATGTACACGCAGAAGACTGAATCTAGACCAATATCTCTTTAATAAATGTATTAAACTAAAATCAAAATGGATCAAAGATATAAATACTAAAGCAGAAACAATCTGCTGGAAGATAAAATAGGCAAAGCTCTTGAAGATATAAGGCAAGGACTTTCTGAACAGAACCCCAACTGCAGAAGAAATAATATCAAGAATCAACAAATGGGATTATATAAAATTAAACAGCTTTTGCATAGCAAAGGAAAGAACCAACAGAATGGGAAAAGATTTTTGCCTGCTACAACTCAGACAGAAGACTAATACCCAAAACATATAGAACTCAAAAACTGATAACCCCCCAAAAATAAAAGATCCAATCAAAAAATGGGCAACTAAAATGAATAGACACTCGTTAATAAATACATTAAAAAATGTGCAACATTTCTGGCAATTAGAGAAATGCAAATTAAGATAACACTGAGATTCCATCTTACTCCAGAAAGAATGATTATCATCAAGAAATCAAATAACAAATGCTGGCCAGACTGTGAGGGAAAAAGAGACCCTTGTTTATTGTTAGTGGGAACATGAACTAGTAAACCACTATGGAAATCAATATACAGAATCTTCAGGTATCTAAAAATAGAAATTTTATTCAGCCCAGTGATTCTCCTTCTAGGTATCTTCTTAAAAGAGTTAAAGACATCATATTACAATGATACATGAATACTCATGGTTATAGCTGTACAACTCACAGTAGCTAAATCTTAGAAGCCTCTATGTCCATCAGCAACTGAATAGATAAGGAAAATGTGGCATTTATACACAATGGGGTACTACTCTGCTATAAAGAAAGGATAAATTTGAATCATTTGTAGAAAAATTGATGCACCGTGAGACCATAATGATTAGTGAATAAATCAGCTTAAATATCACATGGTTCCTTCTGTATGAGAAACCCAAAGTATAAATAAATTAAATAGTAAAGTAAAAGATAGATAATAGGAAAAAGAAGGACAAATCTTTTGCAAAAGAGAAGGGGACCAAAAGGTGGAGTGAGGGGCAAAGGAGGGGAGAGGGAGGAGATTAAAAAGAATTAAAATGTGTTATGTATATGCACAAACTCTCCACAATGAATATAATCATTATGTACTGCAATGTCTACTAATAAGATGTTTGAATTACATAAAAAGTATATACATACAGGATAAACTATTGAAGAGGGCACTGCAATCTGAGCTCTAAGTATATAAAAATGTGACTAAATAAAGTTAGATGAATTTAAAATACTAAAATATAAAAAATAAAAATTTGAGGCCTGGGATGTAGCTCAGTGGTAGATTGTTTTGCATGCACAAAGCACTGGGTTCAATCCCCAGTACTGCAAATTAATTAGTTAATTAAATAATTTGTTATTTGGGTCCCTGTCAGCACAGACGAAGCAGGCAGAGGCTCTCAGGGAAGAGTCCAGGGCAGTCTACTTCCAGTAGCGGATGTCTGAGAAGTCTCTCAGGATCTCTTGGTGACGCATTGGTAAGGGCCGCTTTGAGGTCTATCTTAGCCTGGCGTTCTATGTGAAAGAAACCTAAAACTCATTCTAAAGATCAACAAAAATCTGTCTACATTTCTTGAGGTGCCATGAAAGAGGTCCACGTGGCACAAGACCTAACAAGACTTCCTGCAAATCCACGCAGCCCTCCTTCCCACTCCCCAAGCTTTTGTGTTTCGCAAGAACTGTTGTTCTCACTCTGTGAACTCAAAACTCCTTCTCCCTGCATTCATCCCCCACTTTCCTGTTTCGTCCTTTTCCTTATTCCTTCTTCTAGGATCCATGTGTTCCTCCTTTCAGGTGGCTCTGCTCCATTTCTGACACAGAGCCCTGTGATAGTCATCAGATGTCCACTCACGTTCCTCTTCTCTTCCCCCTTTGTAAGAGGTAGAAATGAATATCTGTGTTGGTCAGCTTCTCATCATTGTGACAAAATAGCAGAGAAAATCAAGTTAAAACAGGAAAGATTTATTTTCAGATGTTTCAGCCCATGGACAGCTGACTTGATTGCTCATCAGAGCACAAGGATGTGGTGGGAGAAGGCTGCTCACCTCATGGCAGTCAGAAAGCACAGAGAGCACCAAAGGGTGCTGGGGACAAACGATACAGTCCTCAAGGTGACACCCTATGGCCTGCTCCCTTCAACCAGGCGCCACCACCTAAGTTTCTGTCACCTGCAAATAATTCTATCAAATTATGACTCCATCAGCCCCACCTCTGAACACATGAGCCTTTTGGGGGACATTTTAGATCTGTAACAGACCATAATGATGTCCCTAGCCATTCCTTTGCTTTAGCCAGTGGGACACAAGCATCAATGACACGTGAGGCAGAGGCCTTTAAGAGCTGCTGCATACCTATTCGCCTTCCTTTCCATCCATTGCAGAAAGAACTATAGCTCCAGGTGGTGGAGACCCCTTCGGTTGTGTGCTTGAGTGAAAACAACATGGACTCCACTCTCAACCCGCAAGGACATATATAGCATGAGAAAGAAAAGTATATTTGTGGTTTTAAGCCACTGAGATTTGGGGGTGTTAGTAACTGCAGCATAACCTAGCTCATCCTGATGGTCATAGAACCCATCTATTTCCCTCCAAGCAAAACATACTATGATTTTCCCATTGAGGCCAGGATTTGAACCCCAGAGGCATGGCTGCAGAGCCCATGCTACTAAGTCTCTCCCTAGAGACCCTGTATGAGCATTCTCTAGAGGAACAGAGTTGATGGAAAATATATGGATAATTATGCAAGGGGGTTTATTAGGTTGGCTTACATGATCAGAGGCAGAAGAGTCCACAGTAGCTGCTTGCACAGTGGAGAGCCAGAGGATCCAGTACTTGCTCTGCCTAAGAAGACAGAATAAGAGGAACCAGGAATTGTAGCCCCCATCCAAGGTTAAAGGCATGGAAGCTAACTTGGCAAGTCTCCAGTACAAGTCTACAGTTGGGAAGCCAAAGAAATCGGAGCCCTGGAGAGCAATGTCCAAAGCTTACAGCAGCAGAGGCTAAGCCACTCACGTCTGGAGCTCTTCAAAACAGGACACTTCCTTCTTTGCCTTTTTTATTCTATTCCAGGCTACAAGCCTGTTGGTTGGTGCCACCCGCAACCAAGATGAATCTTCTTCCTCAGTTTGTTTGGCTGTATGTCAGTCATCTAGAGACACACCCAGAACTGTGTTTTACTAATCTGTAAGGTTTCTGACTCTGGTCAAGTTGACATACCACAATTAATGGTCAAAGACCCACCCAGAAATGGTAAGAAAATACCAGATAGTCTATCATTTCCTATCTTTTTCCATAGTGTTACTATTTCCATCTGGCAAATTGTTTCCTAGGCCTGCTGCATAGCTGTTGTCCTGAAACTTGCTTGTGTTAGAACCTTTTCCTAGATCTGTGTTTTCTATTTCTTAGTTTGCTCCTTGTTTTGCTGAAAATTTCTAAATGGCTCATAGGAAATAATACATGGGAGTCATTCTTTCACAGAGAGTTTAAAACTATTTTCTTACCTCATATGATGGCTAATTTTATTTGGCAACTTGGCTGGGTTCCAGTGCCTAACTATGTGGTAAAACATTGTGGATATTTCTGTGAGGGTGTGTGTGAATAAGATTAACACTTACACACATGGGCTTTGAGTAAAACAGATCATCCTCCATTATGTGAGATGGCCGGAATAGGCCATCTCACAGCCTGAATAGAGCAAGACAGGCCTCCCTCAACAAGAGGAAATTCTGCCCCCAGATGGCTGTCAGACTTGAACTGCAGCATTGGCTCTTCTCTGGGTCTCCAGCTTGCAACCCACCCTGAAGATTCTGGGCTGGCCGACTTCCACCTTCACATGAGCCAGTTCTCTAAAATAAATCTCTTTCTTTATTTATACACATTGATTTCTGTGAAAAACCTGACTAATATACTCACATATAATTAATACTTTAGAGAATAGTCTTGTCCCTTGAAGTTAATAGACAATTTCTCAGAATACCATATTGAAGATATTCCTCTATTGTCTTCAAGTGTCTAGTGTTGGTACTGAAAGTCTTATTGTCATTCTATTACTACTGCTTTGAGTGTGGCCTCCCACCACCCACGAAAAGGGGGATGTTTTCTTTGTCCTGAGTTCTATTCAGGCTTGGTAAACAGGGTCTTGCTAAATCTCTAAGAGATTATAGGCATGCGGGACCATGGCCAGCTACCATCAGACCTTATATCACCAACCTCCCATGTGCATGTACTACCACACCCAGCTCAGCTAGCTTTGTGGGTATCTGCTTCTACTTCAGGGGACTGTTGAGCGATACTGGGCCACCTGCAGGCCTCAACTCAAGTTCCCAGTCTGGCCCACAAAACCAGATGCGGACACACACACACACACACACACACACACACACACACACACACAAAGACACTTCCTCCCATTCTCACCAGGCTGCTGAGTAGCTGAGCGTTTTGGGGGGAGGGAGAGTCTCCTTAACAGTCTGTTGTCCAGGACCCTCCTGGGCCTTTTTAACTCAGAGGCTCTATTATTTCATTCCGGAAACTTTCTTCTTACTTCTGAATATATTTCACTAGACTATAAGCTTTGTGGAGGGAAGAACTATGATTCTTTCATGGTGTGTAGCAGAGGACCTAGAGCCCGGTAACTGTTTGGATGAGTGAATGAATGAATGAGTGTAGGGGAACATGAATGCTTTGGACGAAGATACTGAGCTGAATTTTTAGATACGTCAAGCTTAAGGTTTAAGTTGTAAGTAAAAGCCTGGAGACTGAGAAAATTATTAGGAATTTACGTTTAGTTAACTGAATGTATTGGAAGCCCTGGTCATGATATAACTTCCATGGATAAGTATAAGAAATTGGGCAGTAAAGTAGTGATTCCTTTGAATGAAGGAAAATAGTTTCCCAAATCTTCTGAACAGAACATGAGGAGGATGTCCCATCATCCCGTGGCTTCCTGTACCTCCCAGGAGAATCGTGCCTGCTCTCTGGGAAGTGTGGTACCATAGCACACTGAGTATTAAGGGTCTCAACAAGGCTCCTCTTCTGTATGGACACCCTGAGTCAGCAGAGAGAAGGAGCTACACATGGGTTGTGAGGACAGAGAGGAAAAGCTGTTGTCAGAGGAGAAAAGCTGCCAAAAGAGAAATCCAGGTAAAGAGCTGTGGCTCGCCAAGCCCACATTGTCTGCGAGATTCTCCAGATGCGGCCAGGCACTCTGCTCAGGAAGCGTGTCTGCTGAACACTCGTCCAGACTCACGCTGTGGTTCGCAAGTGTCTCCTGCAGCCCCGTCCTCCGCTCTCTTCACCCTATGCATGCTCGGTTTCCACCGAGTCTTTTAGTATATGTGCTGCCGAAGGCAGCACTCCACCAAATCTTATTCCTGCTCGCCGAGAATTCTCACACCCTCTGTCAGGAAGCCGCAGCTACCCGCTTGTGCAGCCCAATCTAAACTGAAACAAATATTCCCAATTCCAAGCCAGGCTCAGTGACACACACCTATAATCCCAGCACTCTGGGAGGCTGAAGCAGGAAGATGACAAGTTCAAGCCCAGCCTAGGCAACTTAGCGATTTAAGGTGAACCTGTCTCAAAATAAAAGAAACAGACTGGAAATGTTGCTCTAGTTCAGAAGCCCCAGGTTCAATCCCAAGGACAAAAAAACCAAAACCAAACAAAACACTCATTTTGGTCCACTTGCTGCATACTTAGGGTTCTCTCTGCCTCTGTCAGGGGCACAATCACCTTCTGGGAGCTGATTTCAGTCCGAGTTCCTTCTCCATCCCCCACTGCCCTTTCATCTTTCTCTGTGAACACTACACTCTTAGAGTGAAGTGCTCAGAGAGACCACCCTGCATGGTGTCCTCCTGCCAGATCATCTTGCATGGGGGCTCACAGTTGAGTTCGCCTGTTTTACTAGCAGGGCTCTCAAATGTGTTTTGCCCAAATTTGTTTTGGAAAAAGGTAAGAAAGATAAATGACGCTTCAAACAGTGGAAAGTGGAAACTCAGGGTAGTGAGCTGCCCACATGTCTTTACATGGGAAAGGCATCTTCTAGTAGGAGAAGAACCCAGGACCAGGTTCTAGTCTTTTCTTCATGTCCCCTAGCCAGGAGTTATCAGCCATTAGCTGTGGGGCCGGGGAAGGTCCACATTTTCTCACTACCTATGTCAGCATACTTTCAAAGAACATATGCGCCCTTTTTAATGGCGCTTGAAGCCCAGCAAGGATCTCACTTCCAACTTCTGTCCAAACTCCAGTGCTACCACTCTGGGGAAGGAAAGAGAACAACATCGTCACCTTCTCCTCCTACCTTTCTGGGAAGGGGTTGGGTAAAGTTCATAGTCCTCAACATCTTGGAGTAGGATTATACTGTATCATGAAACTCTAAGGGACATTCCTTGGGTACAGGGAAAGCCTTGGAACAGGGGTGACAAACAGCCTAGGCTCTTTGAGACTTCCAGCAAGGAAGTACTTTTCAGTACTCTGCACTCGTGACCTATTCCTTCCACCAACCATACAGTGAATAATGCTCTTCACATATCATGGATGGCTTTGCTGAAAATTCCAGCAGAGTTGTCACAAATTCTTCAAGGTCCCTTTGCCACAGTGGCAGAAAGGTAGGGAGGGCCACAGAGAAAGCAGCCATGTAGAATCAAGGAGAAAAATGAGTTACACATGGCCAGAAGACTTCAGTGAAAGTGTGAGCTCGCTCTTCAAAAAGGGTAAGTGCATCCAAGTTTTGCAAGACTGTAAAGCTATATCCATTTGGAAGTTTTGAAAGTTACAGAGGTTTCAACTATGGAGGAAGGGCAACAAATCTTTAATTTCTGTTCATTTGTATTGTGAATATGTAGGGGGTTGTCTCTTCACTCTATTGGTGGATTCTTTTGCTGTGAAAAAGCTTTTTAATAAGATGAGATTTCAGTTGTTGATTCTTTGTGATGTCTCCTGGGCAATCAAGGTTTTGTTCATAAAGTCTTTGACCAAACCTGTGTCTTCAAGACTTCAATCTATTCTATCTTCTAGTAGATTTAGTGTCTCTCTTTTAATAATTAAATCTTTGATCTATTTTGATTTTAGGTTAGTGCATGTTGAAAGATATGGGTCTAGTTTTAGTCTTTGGCATGTGGAAAGCCAGTTTTTCCAGCACCGTTTATTAAAGAGGCTATCTTTCTTCCAGTGAAGGTGTTTGGTTCCTTTGTCAAAGAAAAGGTAGCTTAGAGTGTTTAGACTTGTATCTGTATCTTCTAATCTGTTCCACTGATCCTCAGATCTGTTTTTTAACCTGTACCATGCTGTTTTTATCAAGTAGCTTGGTAATATAATTTCAGGTTGGGGATTGTGATGCCCCCTGCTTTGCCTTTGTTTCCCAAAATTGCTTTTGCTATTCCAGCCCAGTATATTTTTAGAAAGCCAATTCAAAAACAATTTCTCTGAGTTTATAAAGTATGTACAAGTAAGTGACATCATATATACCTGATACCAAAAAGAAAAAACAAACTGTGATTTTCCTTCTTAAACAATCATCATTGGTTGGGGTTTTAGTTCAAGTGGTAGAGCACTTGTCTAGCAAGTGCAAGGCCCTGAGTTTGATCCCCAACACACACACACACACACACACACACACACACACACACACAAATAGTCTTAAGGAGATCATTTCCAAAGTCAAATGGAGTCATTTCTCTTTGTTTTCCTTATTTGTTTCATGTGACATGGAGAAAGTAAATACCCACCAAACCCACTTTATCCTCTTGGACACACAACTGACCACTTTCCTAGGTCTCTTGCTTGTGAGTGCAGCCATGAGGCTGTGCGGCGTATTGGTAAGTGCTTAACGCCTGGCTTTCCTGACAAAAATAGGTCTCCTTTGTAGTAGTTGCCTATTTCCACAATATAAATATTCCCACAGCAGTCTATTTTAAGCCTCCATCATGGAAGCGGAGTTGGTAAGCTCAGAAATGATTCTCAGAAGCTGGCCTGAGCACACTGCGACTTAGGCAAGGGCTCCTGCACAGCTGGCCTTTTCCACTCTGCCTCTTTCACTCTCTCAGGATTTAGTGGCCGTATGAGGAAGACAGAGGAGCTGCAAGTTGATAGGAAGCTAAATTCTTGAGTCCCTTCCTTGAACTACTTAACAAACTGCATGGGAACATCTGCCCTGGACTTCACATGAGTGAACAACACATTTCACTGTATTAAACTGCTGAGAGTTGGAGACTATTTGTTAAAGCAGCTAACCTGTCCCCTTGCCAATTGCCTTTACAGAGCTGCAGCTGTACTCCAAAATAGCTGATGTTCATTAACGTGTAAGTTTTCCTTCATTTTAAACTCTGACCAAGCGTGTAATTTATTATTAAGCTAATAATTGATTAGCTTAATACATTAACAATTTCTGATCCTGCTTTTTAAAATGTCTTCATTTAAAAATAAACCATTATAACCAGTCATCAGGCATTTATTAAATTACAAAGTGAATATTTCATAATTTCCATGAAAGACTTTAAAGAAATCTTCAATAAGGCCTTTTACTTAGTTTCAAATTAAAAAGACTTAAAAATATAGCTCTATCTTGAAAGAGGTTGGTATCACTTAGCAAGCCATGATTCGTGGAGTTAAGTAAACCACTTCAGTCTTTCAAAGTACAAATGTAGACAGATGCGCCTAGGACTTTATTTTCTTGGCAAACTTCCAACCTGAAACATAAGAACAGTAATAAATTACGTGTGTGCCAGGATCTTATTCACTCAAGACTGCAGTAGAATTTCTTGGTCAAATTTCTTCTAGTGGTGCAAACTCTAAAATAGGATATATCTAGTGATGTTTAAGCTCTAACTGACCCCAACTGTCTTTGTCACACTGCTCAGCACAGCCATAAAGATAGAATCCTGTGGCTAACACAAATGAAAATGCAGACGGAAATAATGAATCCGATTTCCTGGAACCTTATGAATCATCAGATTCTAACTGACCAATCAGACAAGCAGGGGGGAAACATCTTTTCAGCATACGATTTTTGATAACTGGTGGATATCCTGAGTTTATCGGTCAGCATTCCCTTTCTGCATGGAAGCAGCCTTTGTTCAGGATGGTGGAAATTCCAAGGAAGGAAGCTGGGCTGTAAGCCTTCTTCTTGCTGAGATTCCTGTGGCATTCAGCTCTGGGATGAGATCATTCAAAGAAAGGACTGCCAGATCATTTTTCTGGCGATATTTTCTTATTGGAAGACCCTTTGGCATTTAATGCTCCCAACTTCATAGAATGCAGTCTCTCAATACATGTTTCAATTTAAGTTTTAAGAAAAATACTTACTTATATCCCCCAAATCCTGTATAGGTAAAGTCTCAAATGACTTCCAGAAGTGATTGGGAGACAACGAAATGATATGTGGATGATTTGAAAAGAGCATCAAGTGGTGAGGCTTGGAAGTTGCTGGATGTCACAGGGGCCATGTCACTGCACATACACCAACTGTTTCTAACAAGTCTATTAATTGTAAGTTACCCAGTAAGCGGTGTTTTAATTATTATACATCCTAGTATAGGGGGTTGTTACTTTCACATAGGTAGGTAGGTATTTTACTAAGTTTGATTTTAGGAAACTAAGTTTGGAGACACAACTGACCACAGTTAGAGAATCTGGTCAGGGATAGGGTGGAACATACAGATTATCATTAAAAATAATATAGAATTGAAGGGAATAGAGTATCACGTGTGTCCTGCTTCTAAGGTCGCCGAACATACACGTTCTCGGGATGGGATGAGGGAGTTCCTTAGCTGATCTCCACAGCAAGACATGAAGTGGGAAAGCAGGAACCCTTAAAGCAGTGGTCAAGAAAAGCTGAATGTGTATAAGAACATGCTCAGGCTGGTTGAAAGAGAGTTGAATGGCAGCAGGGATGTGTGACAACAGTTATCAGTGTGTTTATCCCTGACTCATACTACTCCAATATACAAGGATTCTTCTGTATGTGAGACACAGCTGTCATCCTGGCGCCTCCTTTCAACACCTTCCTGGGGGTGTCCTTTGCTTCTCTCCTATGTTGGACCTGCTGTTTCCGTTTTCCATATGTTCTTGGTTTACTGTTTGATTTTAATGGACCACAGCATACAGTAACTTCATCAGAAAGGGTGTATGAGAAATAAGTTTTTTTCATTAAAATTTATCTAAAATTGCACAGACTTACAGGCCATTACACAGATTTACAGACCATAATACTTTGTGCCTTTTGTTTATAACAATGAGAAATGTAAACAACCGCATAGCTGCAGTATTAAGTCGTAACTACTTAAATTTGACTATAGTATCTAGTATGCATGTTACTGTTTTAACTTAGTTTATTAAGTTCTTGTTTTTAGAATATCTTTATTCCTCTGAATCCTCATTCCCCTCCCACTTTGGCCTCATCTTGTTCCCTTGAATCCTTTGCCTATTAGGTGAGATCTATCCCCTTGTCTTTTTGTATCTGTTATTTACCATTTTCTTTTGTTTGCATTTTGCCTTGTTCAAATTAGAGATACCATACAGTATTCAAGCTTATGAGTCTGGTTTATTTCACTCGACATTATATTTTCCAGGTCCATCCATTTTCCTACAAATGACTCTAATTTGTCCTTCTTTATAGCTGAATAGTATTACATTATATATAGATACCACATTTTGTTTATCCAGTTATCTGTTGAAGGGTACACAGGCTGCTTCCAGCATTTAGCTATTACAAATTGTGCTGCTATAAACATTGGTATGCAGGTATTGCTGTAGTATGATGTCTTTAGCTCTTTGGGGAAGATACCTAGTAGGGGAAGGCCGGATCGTATGGGATTTCTACTTTCAGGCTTTTGAGAAATCTCCACACTGATTTCCGTAATGGATGTACTAGTTTGCATTCCCCCCAACACTGTAGAGGGTTCCCTTTTCACCACAGCCCCGCCTGAGTTTGTTACTGTTTGATTTCCTAATGATTGCCATTCTTTCTGGAGTAAGGTAGAATTTTAGAGTTGTTTTAATTTGCATTTCTCTAATAGCCATAGATGTTGAACATTTTTTCGTATATTTGTTGGCCATTTGTATTTCTTCTACTGTGAAGTATCTGTTCATTTCTCTGTCCCATTTCTTGAGTGAGTCATTAGTTTTAGGTAGTTTAATTTTTTTGAGTTCTTTGTATATTCTAGATATTAGTCTTCTGTCTGAGGAGTAGCTGACAGAGATTTTTTTTCCCATTCTGTGGGTTTTCTCTTAACTTTACTAATTGACTCTTTTGCTGTACAGAAGCTCTTTAGTCTAATATAATCCCATTTGTTGATTCTTCTTGCTATTTCCTGTGCAACTGAAGTTCTGTTTAGAAAGTCCTTTCCAACTCCTATGTCTTCAAGTGTTGTACCTATTTTGTCTTCCAGAAGGTTTAATGTTCCTGTTTTAATGTTTAAATCTTTGATCCATTTTGATTTTAATTTTGTATATGGTGACCGATATGGGTCCAGTTTCATTTCTTCTACACACAGATAACCAGTTTCCCCAACACCGTTTGTTGAATAGGCTATCTTTCCTCCAATGTATGCTTTTGGATCCTTTACTCTACTGTCCTTTTTTTTTTTTTTTTGTGGTGCCAGGGATCGAACTCAGGGCCTTGTGCTTGCAAGGCAAGCATTCTAATCACTGAGCTAAATCCCCAGCCCCTCTACTGTCTTTTATTTTAATTTCATGTATATTTCATTTCTGGAAATTATCTTTGGTTCTTTCTCAAAACTGCGGTGATTTTCATAATTCCTTGTTTCCTGAAGATATTTTGAAGCCAAATTATTTAGTTCTTTAAACTTGGTCAGTATACTTGTTAAAATTCATGACTGATCATTCCAGTGATCTGTTTTCAAGAAGGTACATATTTTGTTTACTGCCAGCTCCTATAATCTTGCTGCTTGATGGACATTACTCTGGAAAAATGAAGTGCTGCTTCCTTGAGGCCTAGCATTCAGGATATGCCTTCCTACAGCGCTTAGCACTTGTTTCTGCTGGGTGCCTAAGGACACAATCAGGAGGGACCACATCAAAGTTTGAGAGTTCCTGGCCCGTTCACTTTACCTGTTTTCTGAATAGAGATTCCTGTCGAGGACCAGGCCATCAACACAGCCTCTCCAGGATAACTTCTGTGACTCTTTCCTTCTGTTTTTCATCCCCATGCTCCAAGGTAACACCAACTCATCCTCTCCACAGTTCCCAGCAGTCGAAGGAAAGGAAAGCAAGTCCAGTGTTATTTTTTCGTTTGTTTGCATGTGTGAGTTTCTGTATTTCACAAGGGAAGGTTTCCTTATATGTGTAATGATCTTTATTTTCTGTTCATATTTAAGGTAGGGAGACTATAAAGCTGATTGGTCTCTCATTAGTTACTGCTCTGATGTTCTGCTGGCCTCTTGGTTTACAAGCTCTAACTTTAAAAATTGACCAGCGAAAGCCAATTCTGGTGGTGCACAGCTGTGATCTCAGCACTCAGGAGGCTGAGGCAGCAGTGTTGCTGTGCCAGCCTGGGTTACATAGTGAGTTCAAGGCCATCTTGCAGTACACAGCAAGACCCTGCCTCGAGAAAAATTGCTTTTGACCTGAAAGTTTCCAGGTTTTTTTTTTTATCATCATTAATGTATTTTTCTTTCCAAAACATATTTTATCTAGCATTTTTCACTGTTTTCAGCAGGAGCATTCAATTTCCTAGCAGCCATTAGTGGAAACTGAAATGCTCTACTAATTTCTTGCTTCCAGTATTACTGTTAAGGAGTCTAGAGTCTAGTTTGGTATTATTGTTGCTATTTTTTAAAAAATCTTTTGGAAGAAAATAAACTTTCACAATGCTGTGCTTAGATGTGGGTTTGTTTTATTCATTGTGCTGGGCTCTTGGGTGCTTCAATCTGCGGATCACATTCTTAGGTTCTGATAAATGTCCTTGAATTGTTTCACTGAAGATTTACTTCTCTATTCTTTCTTCTAAGAATGCTTATTTGATAGGGTGCCTTGTAGACTGGCCCTCTAATTTGTGTGATCATTTACTCTTCTGTTTTGCCTTATGTTTTTATGGAAAATTTAACTTAATAGCTCTTCTATAGTGTTTTATTTTTCTGCTTTCATATTTTTAATTTTAAAGTCATTTCTTTTTGTTATTCTAAAAGGGTTCCTTTTCATAGCACTGTGTTCTTGTTTCATGGTTGCAATGTGTGATGTCTGAAGTATTTTTTTTAACTTTTTAAAAAAGTTTTGTTTTCCTTTTTTGATTTCTATTTCTATAAGTTTTGTTGGTTTGTTTGCACATATGAGTGTGTCCCAGTGGAATTTTCCTTAGATATCTAATAATCTTTGTTTTCTGCTTGTAAATAGGATGGGGAGACTTTAAAACTGATTGGAAGTTCTGGGCACATGAGTGGGCTTTGTCTTCCCTATAGGGGGCTCTGGCTGGGCCACTTTATTAAGGAGTCTCTAGTGTCATTGTCTTTTGACGTTAGCTGCCAAGTTCTAGGAGGCAAAGAAGGAGGAGGCAATGCTGGGGCAGTCACACTACCCAACATGCGCACATTCATATATCCTTTTTACTTCCTGAATTTGTACCCCCAGCTATGCCAGGTGTTCCTGAGTACTGGGAATCTTTTACCTTCTGCAGAGAGGAAACCTCCAGTCGAAAGGAGCATCTTAATCAGTTCTGGCTGTTAAAACAAAATACCATCAACTGGGTGGCTTATAAGCAACAGAAATTTATTTCTCACAGTTCTGGGGACTGAATGCTGGAGATCGGGGTGTCAGTTAGGTTCTGGTGAGAAATCTTTTCTGGATTTCAGACTGCTATTTTTTTTCTTTTGTATCCTTACAAGATAGGAAAGAAAGTGAGAGTACTCTCAGAGATCCCTTTGATAAGGGTATTAATTCCATTCCTAAGAACTCCACCTTCCTTTACTTTCTCTTGCTTTGGGACACATTGGAATGATACCACGCTGTAGGTTAGGATGTCAACATGTGAGCTGGGAGCAGGGATGGGGAGAGAGGACACAAACATTTTGTCCGTAATGGGGAAATTATTTAAGTACATTAATTGGGCATAGATCTGGATATTTAACAACTGCTTTTCCTTCTCTCTTCTTCCCCCTTCTCTTTCTCTTTCTTCTGTGAAAAACAAGTTTTATTGATACAGTATATAATTTACATGCTGAAAAGTGTCCAAATCTTAAAAATGAATTTAACTGCATCTAGCACAGTCCTCCTGATTTGAGCCTGTACTTGGCCTCATCCTGGAGGAGGTGGTGCTGCCCATTCTTGAGCCTCTGGGGATTCTGTGGTATAAACTGAGTAACTGGTGTAGTCAAATTCCAATCTGATTACTAATTCTCTCAGGAGACATTTTCATTTCCTTTTTTCGCTTCCCTGAACCCAGTCTGAGGTGAAAAGGTTGTATCTTCTTGTGCTTCACTTGTGCCGAGGGGCATATTGTTTTCTTTTTCACGGTTTTGAGGGTGGCCCTTCCAGATTCCTAGCTGTATATGTTCCTAGCGAGCTGCCTCTTGCTTCCCACTTACCACCTGCATAACCCCAAGTCTCTGTCCCGTGAATGCTGTCCTCCGCACTCCCCTGTCCCTACCTCACCCCAGGCCCTGAGAGCCTGATGCTGTACATGTGAGCAGAGACCGTATGAAGCCTGGTTTTCAAAGGATATTTACAGTGTTTAATTCAGGTGTTTTGATGTTTTATAGCTGGAGGATTTGTCAGAGCACTTTGTCTGCAGTATTGCCAGGCACAATTCATCTTGTTAAATCCTCTTCATCTATGCAGGCTCAATTCAAAGGTCAGCTCTTATGTAAAAGCTTTCACTCCTCCTGCGGAAGGAGTTAGACTTTCTCCTGCTCAGGGAAGGAAGCTTCTGTAGCTGCTTGTGACACTCAGGTCCAGACCTGCTTTAACTATGTGCCTGTGTAGCTGGGAGCTACTCTGTGCATTTGGTCTTTCTTTCTTCCCTTTTCCTTTTTGTTTTTGGCAACATGAACATGTGTTCTCTTTAGCTAAAAGATTACTGAATAAACTTTAAGTACATAGGATGCACTCATTTTATTTTATTTTTTGGGCGCTGGGGATGGAACTCAGGGAAATGCCCTGCCATGAGCTAAATCTCCAATCTCATGCACTAATTTTAAATGTGCATTTTAAAATATATGTATCTACATCAGTTTAGAGCAGTAAAACTATCACCTACATCAAAATATTGAACATTGATCTTGTATATGAATGCCATGCTATTCACCATATAAAGGGTCCTAAAAATGAAATATCTTATAATATCCTTATTTCTGCCTAATGGAAATATTGCTGTCTATTTCTATGACCTAAAGAGTTTTGTTACCTTTAAACCCTTTTTAATATTTGTTTTATACAAATGTAGGTATCTTGGATCAGAGATTGATTTTTGACTCAATTTGGATCTTACTAATTAAGAATTTAGTCAGTTTGAGTATATCCTCTGTCAAACTCTTTTGTACTCATTGTAATGTTTCCTTGCTGTTTTTCTTTTCTACTTTTTCTTGTTTTTTCACCTCTTCAGATCCAGAAATTTAGAATGTACATATTCTATATTTGTCCACAATTCAACGACAAATTGACTTATGTGAATGGATGAAGTAATGACTGTTTTTCCCAATTCAGTATACCAAACATTTCATCCACCCCTCTCCAACCAGTGCTTTGGAAATTTTTTCTTATTGTGACCTTGTGAACAAACTTGCTAGTGTTTTCCTCTGTAATCAATGTAAAAGAAATAAAATCGTACCATTTTCCAAATTTGTCAGATTAATATTTAAATGTCTTTACTGTACTTGTCCTGTCCACAGTGACAAAGTATTCTTATTTTACATACATTTGGCTTAACAATATGCATTTTTATTTACATTACTAGGTGGAAAAAATAAAACAGTATTTATTTGCCCAATACATTGAATATTTGACATGCTCTTTGATAATGTAAAACCACATAAACTGAAATATTTAGAATTAGTTTATAAATCTATTTTTGCATTTGGTGTTACTACCTTACACGTAACAATTTTAGTCTTCATACTTCTTAAGTAGTTTTAATAATTACCATCAAATTTTTCATTCCTTTGTCTTCCTACTCTTTAGTTATTTTTAATTCCTATTTTGTACTGGCTGCAGTAAATCATTCAGAAAATTGTTCAGAGCGGTTTCTTGCCTGATATATTTTCTTAACCCCTGGATAGCTGTGGATGTCTTCCAATTGACTTCACACAGAAATAATAACTTGGAAGGGTATATAATTTTTGGTTCAAAATTATTTTTCCTTGAAACTCTGTAGATGTTGTTCCATTATCTTCTATTCCATTATTCTCTGGCATTTAGAATTACAAAAGGAAAACCTGAGGTCAGCCTGACTTTTGTCCCTTTATTGTTAACTTGTCTTCTCTGTCTAGATACTTCCAAAAGTTTTTCTTTATCCTTGAAATTTAAAAGTTACCAGGATATGTCTCAATGGATGTTGCTTTCTTTCCATTCAATTTTAAAGGTACCTTGTAAGCTTTTTCCTTTGTAAGCCTACTTTACTATTCAACTCTGGAAATTTTTCTTCAATTAGCTCCTTAATTATTATTTCACCTTTACTTTCTTGGTCCTCTGCTTGAGGTATGCCTATTACACATAGATTACATCTGCTAGACTGGCCCTCTAAATCTCTTTTTTGCCCCTCTTTTCTTATTTTGACTTCTTTTGCCTTTTTCTCTGTGAGAATTTCTCTTGTTTTACATTTACTTCAGTAATTTGATTTTGTGGCTACACCTTTCCTTAAGTCTCTCAAGGGTGAGAAACTGTCCAACACTCTCTGCTTTACCATTGAGCATATATGTCTTTTATGCCCTCTATTATAAGATGTTTATCACTTTTTAGCTTTTTTATGGAAGTTGATATATCTGTTTCGAGAGGAGACATTTTTTCTATTACTTAGCTCTGTTCTTTCTTCTGAACTGTGGTATTATGACCTTTCCAGTGGCTCTTCTTAGAGAAATGGGGTCCAAAAATTAAATGTGGTTTTCTAAGACATTGAACCAAATTCTAATCTCTATGCTTTGAAATGTATCTCTCACCTTCTGCATCTAGTGTAGTGCCTACCACCTGGGAGGGAGTACTCAATACTCATTGAATTAATTAACTGATAGGTAGTTAGTTGATAATACACTAATGCCATTGTTCAAATTCTACAGAGGCTAACTCCCAATTATGTTAGTTACTGCTATAGTTTATATTTTCTTAAGTGTCCTCCAAAAGTCCACATGCAAATCTTTGGTCCCCAGGTGGTGATTGTGACTGTTAATCCTGGTATGTCAGCTTCACTGGATGAAGAAGTGCCTAGCAGATTAGTAAAGCATGCTCCTGGGGGTGTCTGGCTGAGTCATGGAGGCATAACTTTGGGTACTCTACATGGTCCCTGGCTTCTTTCCCTGTGGACCCTGTCTCCCTGCTCTGCTTCCTGCCACTGTAAGCTAAGCATGTTCAGTCTGCCACACTCATCCATCATGATGTTTCTGCCTTGGAGTCTGCCAACCAAGACTTGGCATCTCTGACTATGAGATAAATTAAATCTCTTCTCCTTTTAGTTGTGGGTATTGGGTATTATGTCTCAACCATGGGAAATCTGACTAATATAAAGCCATGGAGTGGAGGTGGAGGTTGGAAACTTTAAGAGGTGGGGCTTAGTGGGAAGTATTCAGGTCACTGGGATTGTGGGACCATGATCTCTTCCTGTCTCTTTTGCTGGCCATGATGTGAGGCGTTTTGCTTCACTATGCAGTCTCACCATCATGTGCCACTTAGCCCAAACCAGTGGAGCTCGCTGATCATGGTCTGAAACATTGAAAATTGTGAGCCAAAACTAAACTTTTCCTATTTACAAGTTCATTATCTCAAGTATTTGGTACAGTCACAGAGAGCAGACTAACACATTTATGAAGTATTTAGTACACACATATTCAATGCAAACATATTGGGTACCTTCATTCTGTCCTGGAAACATGGTAAGCTTTTTCCTATCTCAAGGTCTTTGCACTTAGCATCTTTCTGTTGGAAAGGCTTTTCCCCTGGACATTCACATAGCTACTCCCTTCTCCTCATGTAGGCCTCAATTTAAATGCTATCTTCAGAAAGAGAGAGAACTCTCCTAATCACTCCTACCCCATGCCAAATCACATTATTTTCTTCTTCAACGTAGCATATGATTATACAGTGGTACCCTGGTTCACAAACTTAATTCATTCCTTGATTTTGGAAAAGATGGCCGTGTTCATTTTCATGCAGGAAAGATGGCCATGGTCATGTTCCTCACACCATGTGAAGTTTGCAGACAAAATTTTGTTTCTGTTGTGAACCAAGGTACCACTGTATAGTAACCTAAAGCTAACTTATGTGTTTAAAAAATGAAACACAATTTACAGAACCCAGAATGGTGCCACATGATAATTATTCAATAAATAATTTGTTGATTATCTAATATGTTTAGTTGTGAAGGATTTAAAAAAATGAATAGTAGGTCCTGACAGATTCACTCACAAGTTTAACTGGCAAATATTGATATTTTTTTTCAAACCTTTTTTGATATTTTTCTATGGCTGTAGTAAACAACTGGTAACATTTGTGTTTTCAAGGCCAAAATTATCCTCTGGAATTCTGAGGACCTCATTGGCCATCTAATCATGCATTATGGCAGATTCAGCCTGTTTTTGAGTAAAATTCTGTCTATGTCTGTGGGTAGTATCAGCTTTGGTCCACTTGTGATACAGTTGGATCAGACTTCTAAAACTTTGTTTTAGTCCCCCAGTTTCCCTGTAGAAATGTCCATCTCCCAACATGCTTCTACCCACTTCTCCACTGATGGAGGTTGTGTGCGAGGAAAGGGACCTCTCAGCTGCAGAGAAGGAAGAACACACTGCAATGAAGATTTAGAAAAATGAGGTGGTACAGGCACCAGGGGCTAGAAGAACAGTTATCTACAAGACGTGGGATAAGAAAAAAAGAAAAGTACAAAGTCCTTGCATCTACTTTGATATTGAATCCGGCGGTCAGCTTTGCCTAGAATTGGCCTGAAAAGATAAAGATTCTCTTAATTTATCTGGGTAAGAAAACTAGCCTGAAGGCAGAGGAAGGAAGAAGGCTCAAAATGACACGTTTTAGTCCCAAACTCCAGTTTCTTACCTGATAAGGAATATAGTAAAGCAGGATGTAGAACTCTGCTTTGGGGCTAAAAGATGTTATTGTCTTCATTTCTGTAGCCCAGCGGAAACATGCACTGGTCTCACCCCAACATCCCCAGCGACACTGCCCTTCACTTCTCACCTTTCACCTGCAGCAGGAAGCCCGGTCCACAGATGAAGCAGGCTTTGTCTCTGCATACTGAGGAAGTATTCTACAGAAGCAGTCCTGATTGTGTCCGGCCCTACACACAGACTTGTACTAGCTTCCAGTAGGGTTCCTCCGGCTCTAGTGCACAGCGTTAGTTAAAAAGGCTGAGCCCAGAGGGACCAAAGTGGCAGAGTAGAGACCAGCAGCAAATAGAGCCTCTCCAGGACCTGGAATCAAGACATCTGGAAACAACCTGGTGAAGAGCAGAAAGAGACATCTGGGAATTGGAAGGGAGCTAATAGGAAAATCGGAAACCACAGAGAAGCTGGAGAAATGGACCATGATGCAGGGGAAAAAAATGAAGCAGCCTGGAAAGCTCCCCCTAGATCCCAGGGCAGAGGCCTGTCTCCACAGACGAAAGGTGAGCCCAGAGTGTATGGGCAGCCCCAGGGGAACAGCAGGCCAGACCAGTAGCACTGGCCCGAAGAAAAGCCCCTAGCTATTCTAAAGTGAAAAAATAAACCAAAAAACACTAAAAAAAAGTCAACACGGTGTTTTAATCGGAAAGTGACCGCTTCCACAAGGCAGGCTAGAGTTGGAAAAGAAATCCAGTGCAGCACCTGCCATATTCAAAAGGGTTAAATCAGGAACCATTTGGAGAAGGGGTAAATTGTTTGAGCCACAGAACAAGTATGCTCCAGAGTTGCTTGTGTCACCCCACCAGTGTAGGTAGGTGGGAGATGGCCACAGAGAGGGCACAGATTTAAAATAGACTCTCCAAGATGCTTAAGCTCCAGCAAGGAAGGATGCTAGGATCCCGCCTTAGATGGTGAGAAGCTAGACCTAACACCAACATCATATTAAGTGGAGAGGGCTGGAAGCCTGCCCTGTAAAATCAGGAACAAGTCAAGGATGTCTACTATCACCGTTCCTGTTCAATATAGTACTAGAAACATTAGCCAGAGCAATTAGGCAAGAAAAAGAAAGAAAATGTTTAGGAAAGGTAGAAGTCAAATTTTCATTATTTGCAGAAAACATGATCCTTTACATAGATGACCCAAAAAATTCCACCAAAAGACTCACAGAAATTAAATGCAGCACTGTAGTAGGATAACAAATCAACACACAAAAATCTATAGCATTCCTTACACGAACAATAAATTCACTGACAAAGAATTCAGAAAACAATGCCATTCACATTACCATCAAGAAAAATTAAATATTTAAGAATTAACCCAACCAAGGAAGTGAAAGACCTCTGCAGCCAAAACTACTGCACTCTGAAAAAGGAGGTCAAAGATGACATCAGAAATTAAAGAGATCCCCTGTTCCTACATAGGCATAGCCAATATTGTCAAATAGCCAACTTCCAAAACTGATAGACAGATTTAATGCAATTCCAATCAGAATTCCAATAACATTCTTCACAGAACTAGAGAAAACAATCCTAAAATTCGTATGAAACCAGAAGAAGCCTAAAATAGCAAAAATGATCCTGGGCAACAACATCAAAGCAGGAGGCCTCACTATACCTGACTTCAAGTCATACTCAAAAGCTACAGAAATAAAAACAGTATGATATTGGTACAAACACAGACATGTAGATCAGTGGAACAGA